>JAUMHB010037923.1:4694-16152 GCA_032359685.1 Pittosporum tobira | reverse complement strand
AAATGCTGGAGTTATCAACGTAGATAAAAGTTGGATTTGAGAAGCTGAAATTAGTATTAAGTCATAGAAGAGAGAAAATTGTTTGTTAAAAGCAAAAATGGACTAGGTCTGTTTGGAACAAATTATAAAATGTTGATTTTAAAAAGTTTTTTTTTTTTTTTTTTTTTATGATACTTATTAAATTGTGCATTAAAGATTTGTACCTTACTTGAAAAAATTTGTTAATAATCTGTTTGTTCCAAACAGGACCAAAGAAACACCTACAAAGGAAAGAAAGATCTTGCTCAGTTTCAAGAATGGTTTTGAACTACAATTATTATTTACTGCACCTCATTGGCTCCTCCAATTTTCAAAGGCTAGCCACCAGAGGGGTATCTCCTCAGGCACACCTTCGCCCTTCCCAAATCTAAATTTTTATGCCCGTCCCCGCCAGAGTTTTACAAAAAATTGGGACCGGTCAGCCAATAATCGACATCTTGGTCATACATAATTTGGATACAGGTCAGCCAACAACAGACATCTTGGGCAACCATCCTTCAACTTAAAAATTAAAAGTAATCGTTGTTGTCTTAAAGTAACATCTAAAAAAAAAGGATAAAGTTAACAAATAACATCTGTATTAGAGAAGCCGAAAGCAAGCCCATGATAGCACCCCCTTCACAAGATTTACAGTGGGTTTAAGTCAATAGTCAGATTTTAAAGTAAAATTTTGAAATAGCATACTCCCCCTAGTCCTTGTGCTTTTAGAAACAGTGTTCCATTTGTCATTTTTTTGGATTCCAAAAAAGTCTTATTTTGATTGTAGTATAAAATAAATAACGTCTACAAGAACTAACAGTTATAAAATATATAAATTCTCACCTATTTTAAAAACGTAATTTATCAATAAAAGTTAAAACTTGCCTTAAAAGTTCGCTCCAACTATCGTCAGGTGCCACTGCGTAGTTATTCCAGCCTGGTACAGAGAGTGTAGTGGAGTGAGATATAAAAGAACTTAACTGACGATGACAGCCCAGCACCCTTAAAACTATTTCTATTCTTGTTAAACAAACAGGAAATAGTTGGCCGATTCTTGTAACTCCATCGAGACCATCCTATAAAACCATTCTCACTCCCGTCTTCATTCACACACAGCAAATCACATGTCAACAACTGCCCTAAGCAAACAGTAATTGTTTTTAAACTTTTTTCAAGCACTTCAGAACTTACAGAGTAATGCAGTGTTTCAAGCTTGCCTCAATTCTTACCATCTTCTTAATGGTTCTTATGGCTTTCTCCAATTTTGGAGTCACAGCTGCTCTTGAAGATGTTGTACCACCTGCACCATCACCAACAATGGAGAGTGCTGGCGTAGCATTGTGCATTCCGGCTTTACTTGCTGCCATGGTTTCCCTGGCCGCTTGTTTCTTTTAAGCTTTATCTGTTGTGTGGGGGTAATTTCAAATTCTAAATGTGGTATTTCAATATATATATATATTATTTTTTACTAATTTTTTGAATTGTAACCCAGGTTGTGTTTTCACTTTTGATTATTGACGTGTACAAAAGTTCTAGATGACTTTTCAAGAAGTTCATCATTTCATTCAAGCTGCAGTGTGTGTCACACTAAAAAATAATATTAACTCTTTTAAACAAAAAAAGTCTTATTTGTAAAATATTGCAAACTCCACTATGTGCTTAGTTAGTAGTGGTGATCAAGATGACAGAGATCGTGATTCGTCGTATGCTATCATCAATACTAATGAATCGTTTTTGATTAAACAATTTCTATTTTCTTGCAAGTGAATTTTTTTTTTTGTGAAAAAGATGTAATTATTTTCACGCATGTACCTAGGAAATGTCTCATAAAATGATGACACTTCTACTGGGATTTGACAGAATATGCATTTATTTCAAAAGCACACAAACAAACTAGCCTATAGTATCTAACATTGTTCATAATTACCGTTATATCTGTAGTAAAATGCAGAATGAGGACTTTAAGAAAAGAAGTATACTTACTTGAGACTTCACACAACCTACATATGGTCAAATAGACCACCGAACGAACAAGTCCACTTCATAACCAGTTTAGCAATCGTATACTTCCTATGTTCTAGAAACAGAATACCATCTGTCAGTTTTAGAGTACCATTTTAGTCGGTGATAGTGTAAAATTATTCAATGCTCTCAAGTTTACCATGATAATTACACTATCATGCCAGTGCCAGCAAACTAAATTATAAATATCTTAGGGATAAAAATGGAATATATAAATATATTTACTATTTACAAATTTTCCAAATAGTATTCTTTTTATGGAACAGTGGGAGTAATATACTCCAAAATAATATGGTCATAATTCAGTTCTACAAAATTTTACATAATAATCGACATTGTGATTCACTGATTCACACGCCCGAACCATGAAGTATGAAAGGTCAGAATGGCAGCCACATAATCAAATTCTTTTAAACATGATAAACGAAACCTTGACAAAAGCAGAGTTGTATAATCGCTCTTTGCTAACTCGGTAATCACCACTGGTATGATGCTTAGAAATATTGCGTTATAAAAACCTTGTGTTCAACAAGAAATTATGCTTCAAATAAGCTACAGTGTATCACACTCATGGCGGCCAAGCACATATGGTTAAACTAGCTGAGTGATTCAATGTACATGATTTTTACGAGTAAAATTTAATCAGGAAAATCGCTAAATAAATTTAAAGACTAAACTTTCTAAATATTATTCATAAATGAAACATAGAGAAAAAAATATGCAGCAGAAATAAAATGCAGGTTTGTGATTATCCCCAACTTAAATTAGAGTATGGTTACAGTGACGAACACAATTAATTCCAAGTAAATGCAGATTGTGTATTTTAGTTACTGAAATTAACGAATGGTCCTGTAGAAGACAATACATTATGCCAATAAAGTACTTGCAGATCTTAGGAAACACTGCAGTTACTAACCATCTCCTCAAAGTCCGGGAACGTGTGATACTTTCCCATATTTATATCATTACCAATGGCTTCAGTTGCTTTGTTGAACCCTCAAATTTGCTCAATACCTGAAAATAAATGTGCACCAAGAGGTTACCGGTTGTAATTTATGTTGGCGAGAGCTCCTTCGTTTTTTTTTTTTTTTCTGGTCATTTTCTTCGGTTCTTTTGGATCTGAAAGGTATATTAACAACTTGGTGGAGTTTTACATTTTGTTACAGAATCTGAGAAATTATTAAACTTCTCCCACTGATTTACAGCAGTTTAGTTGAACCATATGAAAATATATTCTGTTTGGAATCAGGGGAGGTTATAACAGGAAAGTGGGAAACTGCCCTAAACAATAAACACATTCATTTCCTGAAATATTTTCCAACTATAATGGCAACCAGTTAATTTCTGATGTATATTGAGATAGAGAAAATAACTATAACTAAAAATCAATGCTAATATCACAAGCTCAACTTACTAGGTAAACATCCTATATAATTGTCGATATTAAATTTCAAAATATAATTCGATTGGCTAAATTATGTAGTAACAGCAAGAGCTGGAGCCTTTGCTTGCACCCAAGATACTATATCTTCTCTTGTTGCCACAAATAAGCCAGCTTTCTCTTCACTCAGTGTAAAAGGTACATCAAGCTTCTCCACATGCAAACCGAAGGCACTAGTCAGTCCTTGAGCGAACTTATGTGTTCCCGCACCAGTGTTTGCAGATAGCAATCCTGGTAGTGCCTCTTGGCGCTCAACAATTTTAGTCAAAGTTTCCATCCATTCTTCGAATGCAGTGTGGGCGGCACCTACTGATAGTGAACGAACATTCAAATACCACTCATCTGAAGTCTTGGTGTGTAATCCTGGATACAACCCGTAAACAGTTCCCATATAAAGCAAATCATGTGCTCTTTCTTGGAGATTTCTCTTTCTACATATATCAATCAAGCAATTGCAAAAGGGTCTTCGAGCCTCAACTGCAGTGTCATTGAGAATGGACTTGAACATTCCTTTGATGACCTCGAAGCCAGTATTATCTTTTTCAAGCAACTCGATAAAATCAACCAATTTCCGGTTAGATAGTCTTAGACAACCAAGAACCTTTTTTAGATCCTCCTCTGCTTCACAATACGACATGACAGAGAGCAAGCAACCGCATAGCCTATCATCTGGCTTTACCCCTCTGGCAATTGAAAATTCAAAAACCCTAGCCAAATCATTGAATCTTTTGCCCCTTCCCAAGCACTGAATCAAACAAGTGCATCCCATAACATTGAGCTGAACGCCCGATTCGGACATTTCCTCGAACAACTCCATTGCCTTCTCAACTTTTCCCCCACTTCCATATATATTTAGCATCGCCGTGTAGCTCCAACTATCAGGTCTACAATGCTTTAATCCCTTCATGTCCTCAAATAGCTGCCCGGCTTCCTCCTCCAAACCAAGATCAGCACACATACTCAACAATGTATTATACAGAAAGAAATCCATTGGCCATTTATTTGACTTCATTCGCTCCCAAAGTTGCAGTGCATCACGAGACCACCTTGCCTTTCCATAAATCTTAACAATTGCAGTTAGTGTTTTTGCATCCGGAGTGATACCCAAATCAACCATTTCCTCAAATAAACTCCTAGCCAAACCGGGCTTCCCGGCCCTACCCGTTGCTTCCAACAATGTATTATAAACAACCAAATTCGGTTGAACCCCAAGAGACTTCATCTCTTGCAACACAAACCTAATACCGTCATAATCCCCAGCCTTGCCAAACATTTTTGCAAGCACAGCAAAAGCAATAGGGTCAGGTTTCCACCCACTAGCTCTTCCTCTCTCGTACAAACTCATCACCTCCTCAACCTTTCCCAATTTAGCATAAACATCCAAAACAGCCGAATAAGTGACCTCATCTGGCATCAATCGAGTTTTATACATCCTCTCAAACCACTCCACAGCCTTATCAAAAAGACTACACCTTTTAGCACAAGTAATGATAGTAGAATAAGTAATGTTATCAAGCTCAACCTCATTCTTAATCATGTCATTAGCAAGATCCTCTATGACCTGAAACTGCCTACCGAACCTCAAAGACTTCATTGTGACATTATAAAAGATTGTATCAATGGGAAAAAAATTCTGAGTCTTCAGCCAATTCAAGAACAGAAGGGCCTTTTCCCAAGGTTTCAAGCCATTGAGTACCAAAAGTGCATTTTCTCTAGTGGGTGAAACTGGGATTTCACCAATAACTGCCATAAAAGCAGCTTCTGAAGATTCACATTCATTAAGCTTCTTGGCAAACAGCTTGAGGTCTCTAATTTGTGGGTTATACGAGTAAGAAGACTTTTTGTGGCGGTTGAGGTTGAGCACAGAGGGCTTGGGCTTGGTGGGGTTGACCCAAACTGACTTGGGCTTGGTGTGGAGTTGGGTTTCTTTGGTGGGTGAATCAGAGAGAGTCGTGGTGGAGAGAGGCTTCAATTGGTCAGACAAAGATGGGTTTTGCTTCTTGGAATCTTTTAATCTTGGGGACGATTTGGGGGGAGATTTGGATGAATTACAGGAAATTGTGAATCTTTTAGTGCGTAATCTTCTTGGAGAGTTGAACCCAGATTGGTATTTTGGGTCTGAGGAATTTGGTATGCAACAATGGTGGACATCTACAGCAGAAAAGAAAGTTGCAGCCATCTGTATATATATAGAGGAGAGACGTGGACTTACAATTTTCAATTTGTACTCATCAAACCATTGCAGGCAGCTTGTGGGGAAGCTCTGCTCTAAAACCCTTTAGATATTTTGAAACCTTATCTCAACAGGACTACAGGAGTGTATGAGAGTCGAGGTTACAACTTTAACATCTTCCCAAACGCTGTATGCTAAATAACAAATTTTCAAAAACTCACTATTTTATAAGTGTAAATTATAAAATTTTATCACGCAAATTCTCAAAGGAGAAAATAGTGAGTTGAATATTGAAAATGTGTGTAGAAATTGGATTTTAACAGTGACAAAGTCAGGACTCCGTGGCCCAATGGATAAGGCGCTGGTCTACGAAACCAGAGATTCTGGGTTCGATCCCCAGCGGAGTCGCACTTAATTTGATTTCCTGTATTTGGTTAGAGTTTAGTTGGTGTTTTGCCAAAAACCTGGTAGCTCTTCTCTCTGTTCCTTATTTTTTATAAATAAAATTATAATAAACAATAACCGCATCTTGATTTTTCTAAATTTCCATTTTATTGGCACCACTCCTACATACCAAGGTAGAATTGCGATGATTATCAAGGTGGTCAAGTTAAAACTTAAATTTACTCTTTCAAAATTAAAAGGGTAAAAATCCAACTTTTATACAGTGTAAACAGATTTGAAACTAACACAAACAAATCTTGAAAAATTGAGGGAATCAATTTGCCCCCAACCCCCTTATACAAACACCTAGCCGCAGGCTCAAGTGAATTATCGAGGCCATCCAAAAGTCGGCTCAAGTGAATTATCGAGGCCATCCAAAAGTCATGTCTGCTCAGTTTGGGCTGATGCAGCTTTCAATTTTTCCAGTAGAATTGATATGATTATCAAGGTGGTCAAGTTAAAACTTAAATTTACCCTTTCAAAATTAAAAGGGTCAAAATCTAACATGTATACAGTGTAAACAGATTTGAAACTAACATAAACAAATCTTGAAAAATTGAGGGAATCAATTTGCCCCTAAACCCCTTATACAAACACTTAGCCGCAGGCTCGAGTGAATTATCAAGGCTATCCAAAAGTCAAATCTGCTCAGTTTGGGCTGATGCAGCTTTCAATTTTTCCAGCTTCTTTCGGAGATAAGCCTGCCTTAGTTTCTCTCTACGAGCCGTGGCCTGCTCTTGTCTGTGTGCTTTGATGTCAGACGCTTTTTCTCTAGCTTGATTCACTTCTTCATGGACCTCTCTGATGAAAACCACAAAACAATCAGATACTTTTATTAGCATTTGAAGCAAATTAGCAGTAGTAAATAGATAATAAATCAAGATAGGCAAGAATAGAAAGTATACATTATCTTACAAATTATACTACCTTCTTCTGGAACTGAGTTATTCGAGTCCCCATTTTATGTTGACTTCTTTTTCTCTAAACGAAAACTAGAGTTTATGTACGACAACATAGTTTTTCCAATTATTCTTTTATAGTAAAAGAAAATATGGACTAGACAGATCTTAATATCTGAAATGAAAAGTCAACAAAGAAAAACGAGTAGAACTCTCAATTCCAGATGGTACCTAAATTCCTCAAACTCTTAAATATTAAAAATGAAAGGCCATATAAGTTGGGTTAGATCTGACAATTTTTTAACAAGAAATGCCATTTGATGATGCTCAAGTTGTTATCCTGCTTCAAATCCTCAGATCCTCATATTTCTTTTAACTTCCACTCTTCTAAGATCACTTAAACACGCTTTTGCACAAGACAATCCACCCTTACTCACCAAAACATATAGACATATAATGTTAAACCTTGCTATTAGATGGCGTTAGGAGGCTTGAGATTGAATTTAAGTGCTTGGTTGAGAGACACATCACACATGTTACTTCAATGTTATCAGTATTATACTCTTCAAAGAAACTACTCAGCAAAGTGTTGCAACATGAAAAGTTTACTTCAAAACTAAAAAGACATTACAAGATTTACCTTATGAAACGCTTGTGCTCGTCATTGTCTACTGTGCCAGCTGCTTGGCCCAGGCCCATGGGCTTAGAGTTGGGCAGCATAAAAGCATCATCTTCGTACTCTGCTGGTTCTGTGGCAGAAGAGGTATCACGGCCTTGAGGCCCATCATGCACGAGGGTCTTACTGGAGAAATCAACACAATACTTCTCCTTATCTTCCTCATCCGGCAGCTCTCCCCTTGCCAGTTTATCATACAACTCAGCTTTCTTCTCTAGTGCAGCATAGCTGACTGATCCATCGTTGATGGCTTTTAGCTCAAGTTTGTCCCTGCAATTAATCACAAAAAAGATCTTTCAATAACAAATTAATAAAAATGGAGCAATTTCTAACAAAAACAGAATGATAAAGAACAATGGTCTGGTCTCCATTTCAAGCAGACTCCTTTTAACCACTTATAAGAAAATCCTTTTAACCGTATATAATCAGAAGTCATACTTTCCAAACCATTGATTACCTATAAAATTACTAGTACCTGTTAAGTTCCACAATCCATTAAACGTAATAACTTCATACAGAACAAAAATGATTTTCTTAATTCGTAACTAATCCACATATAATTCATTCCACTTTCTGATTAAATAACTCCACATTTGAGGTATTACCAAAGTGAGATAAAAACTATAGTCCAGGTTCCACAAAACAAGTTCCGTTGGTAAAACTTGTGAATATTGAGGAAAATTAAGTATACAAGGCAACATATGCCAAGTTGAATCAATCAAAGAATATTAATTTGTATAATTCTAATATTTCACCTATCAAGCCCTTAAAAGTAAACCCTCATTGGTGCAAAATTGAATTCAATATAAACCAATTGACAAAAAGAATACGGAGTATAATCAGCAATTATTACTTGATATTACGAGATTCTACGCCGGAGTTTTTGGCAGAGAAGGGATCGTGGGCGGTGATTTTGTGCTTGGCGCGGTGGACTTGGAGGTGATCTCCTCCGAGATGATGAGATTCTTTATTGGAACTCCTTTTAGATTCCTCCTGAGATTTGTAGAGTTGGGCTTTGAGCTCGACAATGGAGGATGGGCCGACGCCGGCGATGGCCCGGTGCTTCTTGGGCATAATAGTGGATTCCGTTAGCCATCCCATTGATTCTACCACCACCCTCTTCTTCTTCTCGACTTCCCCTTTCTCTTCCCCACCCATTATGAATGCTCTTGCTGCTAGGGCTAGCTGATTCTTCCAATTGTAGCGTCTCTCCGTCTCTTCCCTTCGGCTTCGATGAACTGCGAAGAAAATTTTCTTCTCACGGAGCCGATTGGCGAGGAAAAAACCCAGCAAAGACGGTTTTTTTTTTTTTTTTTTTTTTAATTTAATTTTTTTTTAAAATACTGTTTGGGAGTTTATTTGAGTAATCAAAAATTAAAAATCAAAAAATTAGGAAAGAGGGGCGAGAAATTAAGAATTTGTTTAGTACAGATTATTTTTAATTAATTTATAATTTATTAATAAATTAAAATATTTTTAATTAAAAAATATTAATTAATTATTTTTTAAAAATAAATTAATAATATTATCATATTTAATTTATAAAAAAATTAAATTTAAAATAAATAATTTTTAAAAAATAAGTTATAGTTTCAGTTTTCATAATTAGAAGCAACTTTAATTTAATTTTTCAACTAAATTCTGCTCATCCAAAAAATCGGAAAACAAAATGTGGTTGCTGGGATTCGAGCCCAGGTCTCCACGGCCACAACGTGGAATTCTCACCACTAAACTACAACCACGGGATGTCTGAAAAAGCTGAGAAATTTTAATGATATATCAGTAGGCCAGTACAATATCATTTCACTATATTTGAAATTAGATTTTGGGCCTCAACCTTAAACTTAAACTTTGGGGAATGTTATAGGTTGTGAATCAGTTTTGTTTTCATAATTTTTGAATTGGATCATTAATGCTATTATATCGCCTCAAACCATAATTAATTTTCTAATATTTGGATCAAATGATTTCTGATATAACTTGAATACATGACTGCACTGCCAGACCATGATGGCTATGGTATACCTTGCTATCTTCTCCCACCCATGATGTTTGTTCTTGATAATTTATAAAATGCCAGCATAAAGGACTCTCTTTTTGACTTTTTTTTTTTTTTTTAAAACAAGAAATTAACATATAGCATGATTTTCCAGCAGACAAATAATATTTTCCGGTCTATAGCCCATGAATGCCTACAACCCCAACCCCTCGCCCAACAGTAGCTATCTTATAATTTAGTTTACATGATTGACTTTTTTAACGAAACAGTGTTATTTTGTTAAAATTGTATTAAAAAAAGATGTTATTTTATTAAAACTGTATAATAAAACTATGTCGTTTTATTAACAATGTTAGGATATAATATAACGTATCTTCCTTCTTCTCAAACCGAAACTTTTTTTTAATTTTTATTTTTTGTAATAATAAGAGCTATTATTCATGAATTATGGAGTTTGATTTCCAAGCCTTATTAGCGTCTGAGCTTGCTTGACAAGACCTCGTAAAACTTTCAAAATCTTACAATACTTAAATAAAGAACTTAACCTCACAGTATCTCGAACAACAGGCATACAATAATGATTAAAAGTTTCCACACTATTACGAAGGGAAGTGAGAGAAGCCATATCAGCTAAGAACTGATCAAAATCAAAACTTCGTATGTCATTTCCTTTATCTTTATGTAGTTCTTGAAATGTTGAAGGAGTGACCTGGTATTTCACCTTCCCAAGTCAAAACATATCAGAACAGGTGGCCTTTTGTTGAGTCCACATTTTGATCCAGGGACTTCATATGGATATGGTATATAAGAATATGCAACAAATGTACAATCATTTGCATAGGCCATAAACTGCAAGGTACCAAAAGGTAATTTACCAAAGGAAATTATTTTCCATTGAAGTTCAAAAATTCCTTCATGTTAGCTGAAATAGTTTCCTTAAAGCATTGCTTTTGGCAAAATAATTCCCTAGGGAATTGCTTTTCCTTCCTGACTCATTTAAAGTATCCTTTTGGCTGGCTGTTTGAGGCAGTTCTTGGTCAGAGGAGGGTGTGACTGGTGAATTGCCTAAAATGACCCCCTTCTTTTTGATATATTCCCATTTGTCTTGTAAAAGATATAAGAAAGTCAAAATGGAGACTTCTGCTGTGAAAAGAATGGTCCAAAGCCTTATACTTCTTGATGTTTTTTTATGGTAGGCTTGTAAGCCTGTGTAGATGTTGAATATCCCCACCACAGAAATTGTTGTTCCAAGTATCCAATGGAAAAAGTACCAAACACTTCTGCCTCTTTTACCCCTGGACAAAGGGAAATAATGGAAAAAATTGAAGTCAAGAATTCTATTTTGTGAAGTTCCAAAATTACAGATAGGTTTTTATTTTAATTCATTTTCTTAAAAAGGTATTTCTTTCTCATTTTAGACGGCAAATGAAAACATAAATACATCAAATGATTACCTCTTAGGCCTGCGAAATCCAATCAATGCTTGGAACCAAATGACACCATAAAGAGCTAGACCTATTCTTTGGTGAGTGTTGCAGAAGGAATTCTCAAAGCTTCTGATGGACAATATTGCCCCTGCCGTGGCAAGAAGCACCGCAGCCACCTTCTCCATCACATGAAAAGTTTACTTAGTAGGCAGCTAGGGAAAAAATGAAGATTATATACATATATGTAATATTTACGCTGTCACAACTAACTGTGAACTGTTACAACATGAAAATTCCAGTGGAGAATGGCCATTGTCAGCACAAGGAGAAGTGTTCTAAAAATCGAAAGGCAAACATAG
>JAUMHB010037912.1:0-10946 GCA_032359685.1 Pittosporum tobira | reverse complement strand
CAACAAAATAAAATAAAATTTTTTCCCCCCCCCCCCCCCCCCCCCCAACACACACACACACACACACATATATATATATCATTCTTCAATAGATTATCTATCAAAAAACAGGATGATATTTCATCAATTTGAATAAACAAATTCAATTTGATTTTATATAGTAACATCCTACAAAAAAGCAAAATAAATGAATATAGAAGGTGGTATGCCTTACTAAAAAACATGAAAATCTATAAACTATTATTAATCTAATTAATTACTCAATAAATTTGTACTTACAGATTTTATCAGTATTCTATCAAACGTAACTGAAGTCCAAACATTAGAAAGTGAAAAATAAAATAAGCAGATAAAACGTAACTGAACTGCAAATTTGTCAATGGAGCGAATTTAATGGATATTTATTTCACCCTTCTTCTGGAGTTCATGCAGATAAAATAAGTTAGGTGAAATATGTTTAGTTCTGTTACTTTTAACAAATCCATCACATATTTGTGCAATGCAAGTCGCATTGTCCTAAAAAAGTATAATGGGGGCATCATGAACTGAGGACAAGCCACACGAATTTTGAATATGGCGTTTCAAGGTTCTCAACCAAGCACATTCTTTAACAGTTTAAAACAGTGCAATAATCTCATAATGATTTGAGAAAGTAACACCAAACTTTGTTTTACTGACTTCCATGAAACTGTCGTGCCTTCACTAAGAATTACATAACCAGTCTGTGACTTGGTATTATGAGGATCAGACAGATATCCAGCATCTGAATATCCAACCAATGATAAATTTCTATTTCTTTGGAAAAATAAACCAAAATCAACAGTTCATTGAAGATAACGTAAGAAATGTTTAATGTCATTTTAGTGTCTTCGGGTTGGATTGGCACTGTGTCTAGCTAAAATATTTATTGCAAATGCAATGTCGGGCCTGGTGTAATCTGCAAGATATAACAATGCTCCTATGGCGCTAATTAACTTCAGGTCCTAATTATTCCTCGTTATCCTCTTTATGTTTAAATGGGTCTTTGTCAACTTCAAGTGAACGGACCACCATTGGTGTGCTGAGAGGATGAGATTTATCCATATAAAATGTCTCCAATATTATTTTTATATAATTAGACTGGTGTAATAAAATTTCTTTTGAAAAATGTTCAATCTACAAGCCAAGAAAATTCTTGGTTTGACCCAAATTTTTAATTTCAGATTCTTTCTTTAAGCAAGAACAAGCCTCTTCAACATCTTTTGAAGTTCCTATTATATTCAGGTCATATACATATACTGATATAATCACAAAACCATTAGATGACTTTTTAATGAACACACAAGGACAAACCTCGTTGTTCACATAACCTTGCTTCAGGAGGTAATCTTTCAATTGATTGTAACACATATGACCGAACTGCTTCAGACCATATAATGATCTTTGAAGCTTAATACTATACATGTTGCAATTTTCATTTTCTCCCATATGGGAAATTGGAATTCTTTCAGGGACTTTCATACATACATATATATATATATATATATATATATCAGTGTCAAGTGATCCATACAAATATGTAGTCACGACGTCCATTAAATGAATATCAAGATTCATATTTACTGCCATATTGATCAAATAGCGGAACGTAATACTATCCATAACGGGAGAGTAAATGGCATTAAAGTCTATGCCGGGTTTCTGGGAAAACCATTGGGCAACTAACATTGCTTTATATCTTACCACCTCATTATTTGCATTGTATTTTCGTACAAACACCTATTTATATACGACAGGGATAACATCTTTGGGTGTTCGGACAACAGGTCCAAAAACACAACATTTATTAAGCGAGTCTAGTTTTGCCTTAATTGTCTCATCCCATTTATTCCAATCTAAACGCTTCTGGCATTCAAGAATGGTTTTTGATTCTAGATCCAGATTGTCTTTTGAGACATTAAGCGCTATAGAGGAGGCAGATGAGTCGTCGACGACAGTTATAATTCTATCATATATCACTCCCATATTTGAATAGTTTACTGCAACTTCTATATTAACATCAACCAAATCCTCGTCGTTTTCCATAACAATAAGACTTGGCTGTTCCATTTTTCCGGGATTGTTATATGGAGCAACTACACTAATTTTACCGGGATTGTTTTCTTCATGATTAATCCCTGCAGGAGACACATTAGGTGATTGAATTTATTTTCTTTTCCTCGAATTTATGTCTTTAGCCCCTGTTGGTCATCCACGCTTTCAGCGTTGACTAGGCTCAACAGACATTTTTAGTCCCGAGGGGATCTCTATTCTAGGTGATGCGTTTTTTGCAGGAATATGAGACTTATTCACCCCTTTATGTTCAATAAATGCATCAGGCAATTTATATGCTAAGTTTTGCAAGTTAATGATCTTCTGAACTTCAAGTTCAGTCATGCATGTACGCGGATTAAGATAATTCATTTGGTCTTCTTTTTAGGAAATTTCGCGGCATTCTTTAAACTTCAAGCTTTCTCCCCTAATGCCGGGAAATGTGCATCATCAAATATACAATCAGCGAACCAGGCAGTAAACAAGCCACCTATATGGGGCTCCAAGTATTTTACAATAGATGGAGACACATATCCCATATATATGCCAAGTTTACATTGGCATCCCATTTTGGAACGTTGTGGAGGTGGTATAGGAACATATATGGCATAACCAAAAATGCGCAGATGGGAAAAATCAGGTTCACATTAATGTACAATTTGAATTGGGGAGTATTCATGATATGCAGTGGGCCGAATTCAAATAAGTGATGCAGCGTGCAATATCGCATGTCCCCAAAAGCTAAAGGGTAATTTGGCCTTTAACAACAATGGTTTAGCAATCATTTTTAAGCATTTAATTACAGATTCTGCTAAGCCATTATGAGTATGAGTATACAACACAAGATGTTCCACGTCTATCCTAATGGCCATACAGTAGTCATTAGAAGCCTTAGACGTAAACTCACCAGCATTATCAAACTGGATCTTCTGGATCGGATAGTCAGGAAATTGTGAACGTAATTTAATCAACTGAGTGAACAATTTGGCAAAAGTCATATTACGTGTCGACATCAAATCAACATATGTCCATCGCGTTTAAGCATCAATCAATATCATGAAGTACATGAAAGGTCCACATGCAGGGTGGATAAGCCCACAGATATCTCCTTGAATTCTATGCAAGAATATAGGAGATTCCATCCATATTTTAGTATGAGACATCCGTACGATTAATTTATCCTCAGCGTACGCATCGCATATATAATCAGTGAGTGAAGGGAGCCCATGATTTGTTAATTGATGCCCAACTCAATGTGCTAATATTCGGCACATCATATTTGACCCTGGGTGACTCAAACGGTCATGCCATATTTGAAAACCTTCTAGGTTTTTGAACTTCAGGTTTATCGCAACATGTTTATTACTCACATGTATGTGAGTATAATATAACCCGGAGGAGAATGATAGTAATTTTTTCATAATTTGTTTTCTGTATCCACTCGTCTGGATGATATACAACTATTCTTTACCACCTTCAGTCTCGGTTTCAACATGAAACCCATTGGAACGAATATTTTTAAAACTAATCAAGTTCCTATTAGATCGTGGGCAAAATAAAGCGTCATTAATAATAATAATTTTTGTGCCCATTGGTAGTATTACAAATGCTCTTTCGGAGCCTATAATTAATTTACTATCGCTTGAAATAGTGGTAATATTCCCTTCATATTTTTTCAATGTTTAAAAAAAATTCCGATAGTATGTGTAGTATCACTGTCGACATGACAAAGAATACCATTGTTCTCCTCAAGGTAATTGTGTAGCATCATTTTTTGCTAACATAAAAATAAAGAGAATAAGAAATAATATTAACATGAATGTGAATAAACATTAATACAAACTTAAAATAATATATATATATATATATATATATATATATTAAAGAAAAACACAATTTATTACATAAATTTGGAAGATAAGAACATTTAAATAGAACAAACACACATATTAGTTTTAGATACAATAAGAAAAACTCAATATTTTTAGAGTTTTCTACACAAGATCATCGAAATGATTAAAATGAAGAGAGGTAGGGTCCATTGATAGACCCTCATTCTCCACTACAAAATTTACTTCATTTTTCTTCTTAGTTTTTTCTATTTGATAGAGTTCAACCAGGTGTTTTAGAGTATGGCAAATGCGATACCAATGTCCAATACCACCACATCTATGACAAATATTGGGGGCAACCTGATTAGGCGTTGTTGGGCCTGTTTTCTTTTATAGACCGCTTTGGGGGCCATTTGAACTTCTATCAAGGCTTTTATTTGGCTGGTACTTCATGTTGCGTCCTTTTCCCTTCCATTGTCTATTTTTCTTTTGTGTATGACGTTGTACATTATGTGATTCGGACATAGGTGTAGGACCAGTAGGACGAGTATTATGATTGTAGATCAACAAATGGTTGTGTTTTTTAGCCACAAGTAATGCCGATATTAGCTCATAATACTTAGAATAGTTCTTTGCCCTGTATTGCTGCTGGAGTACAAGGTCATTGGCATAGAAGGTGGATACATTGGCATAGAAGGTGGATACAGTCTTTTCCAACATTTCATTCTTTGTAATCTGCTAGTTACAAAGTCTCATTTGGGACACAATGCGGTGGATAGCAGAATTATACTCTATTACATATTTGAAATTATAAAAAGCAGGTTGATCCATTCAAACCTAGCTTGAGGAAGGACAACATTTTGTTGATGGTTATAGCGATCCTTCAAGGATTGCAATAGAGCTGCAGGATCCTCCTCAGTCAAATACTCAACCTTTAGATCTTTTTGCAAATGGTGTCGAATAAAGATCAAAACCTTAACCTTCTGGGCGGAGGTACAATTAGATTATGCAATAATAGTTTTGCTGAGATCTAGTGAAGTAAAGTGTATTTTGACATCGAACGCCCAAGTTAGATAATTACTTCCGATAATATTTAACGTAGCAAATTCTCGCTTGGTAATGTTCAACATGCTGAATAAATTACATACATCATAATTAAATATAATGAAGAGGAATATCCTTAAATAACAATTATTCAATACCGTAAAAATAATAACATAACATATTTAAGAATTAAAAATAATAAACATGAGAATACAAATTTAGTATAGAATAATTCACAAAGATTAAGTGGTATATCATAGACTAAAATGATGATATCCAATCAACAGAATATAACATACAAAAAAAATATGTGGTTCACCATGAATGGTAATAGTGATAAAACAAAATAAGATAAATATGCATCGAGTACTTAAAGGTTAAACAGAAAGTACATGATTTAGATGTCTACTTGAACGATTTTCAAGATTTTAACCGGTTTGTGCTGATAACGTGTTATAACTAATTATATAAACGGTGATCAATGGAATCAATTCAAGTAAATATGGTATGAGATAAATATAAGGAGAAGAGAGGGATAAATCTAAGGAGAAGTTACAATTAACATCATTTATTAATTATATACATGAATGGTAAGTATTTAAAGTAACTATACATTCATCTCCCATGTAAAATTCTTCATCTTGCTAGTTTTATTAATCTCCTCATATTAAGTAATATTCACATTTAATTAATTTACAACAGATATTAATTATTTTTCTCAATCCTAAGCATATTATTATTTTTTTAGAAATTATATTTGTTTGAATTTTAAAATTCATAGTAGATAAGATTGATATTAAATATTTTTATAAATCTTAAGTTTATCTTTTTCTTAGTATCTCATCCGATTATTTACATTTTTTTAAATCTCACATATATCCTTTTGTATATTTTGAAATTTCTAGTATATATTATTTCTATATTTTTTAAAGTTAAATTTGAAAATTTAATGTATATCCCTTTTATAACTATTGAAAGTGAGGTGTGATTGAGTTTGGCTTATTATTTATAGTAATAAATCATTTTAAAAATTCATATTTCCCGTGCACCGCATGGGTAAATAGCTAAACAAAATTAAATGAGAAACAATAAAAAGAAAGTACAATTAAACCAAATTTGGGATAACTTTGAGCATATTCTTTTACTGCTGCCTCTTTAACCGGCAAGCAAATTTCCATAATCAATTATTGATTAAGCAAAAACGTAGCTGTATAATTAATTAAAAAATATGTATATTTCCAACATTTTTATCAAATTAAAACAACATACTTTTTAGACAAAAAAAAAAAAAAAACAAATAATTATCATATTATTGATAATTATGAATTTATGACCATAATGTATATCTAAGATAATCCACACGACTTTTTTTTTTTACCAATAAAAGATTCAGAAAATATCTAATCAACGCTAATGTATTGTAATTGAAAAGCTGAAAAGCACCAAGCACAGTAACACACAGCCCACAGAGCGCACAGCTGTACGTAGGAAAACACAACAGCTTGCACACATTGAAAAAAAGCCTGAGGTCCTGTTGGAAACTCATTATCGAAATTAATTATAATTTATTTTTTTAATTAAATTATTTTTAATAATATTTTTAATTTATTTAAAAATTTTAATTAATATTTTTAATTCATAATTTATTTTAATTAATAAATAAAATTTAAATTATTTTAAATAAATTATATCAAATAAGACCTAAAGTACTGATTATTTAAATTAATTATATTTTATTTTTAAAAATTAATTATTTTAAAAATTAAATATAACTTATATTTTTAATTTATTTTTAAAAATTAATTAATACGAAAAGATATTTTTTTAAATTCATAATATATTTTAATTAATAAATAAATTATAAAATATTTTAAAATAAATTATATCAAATAGACCAAACGTGGATGACAACTAAGCCTTAAAACGCAGATATGAGATGTCGTTTGTGTTTCCCAATTCTTCTCCTCCACTACACACGTCACATTCCTAAACAGCAAAACTGGCTTCCGTTCAGTTTCAGCGCGTTTTTAGCTTTCCAATAATAGCCGTTAACACCCTGAAATAAATACACGTCACCACACCTCAACAGCTCATACTTCCATTTCCATCCGGCCAAACAGCACTTAATTTTCTCTCTCACCTCTGTTTATAAATTCTCCAATTTCTTTACAACTCTTACCGTGAGCTATGGTGTTGCTTACGCCTCACACTCAAACCCTTTCCCTCCACCGCCTCCAGCCTCCGTAAAATTACCCTCTTTATACTTTCCAATTTAGGGACTTGTACTTTCCATTTTTGTGCGAAAAATGCTTCTGTCAGTGTTTCTTGCACTCTTTCTACCGTGCGCCGGCATGAGCGCCGTGTTCTTAGTCTACATATGCCTTCTATGGTACGCCGCTAGCAACAATGAAAATCAAGAGGAGTTCCGGTTGCCCGTAAAGCCCGCGGCAGAGACAGGCCTATCTGCGGCGGAGCTAGAGAAGCTTCCGAAAATGTCCGGGAAAGATTTGGTGATGGGGAATGAATGTGCGGTGTGCTTGGAGGAGATCGGTGAGGAGCAACCGGCTCGGCTGGTTCCCGGTTGCAATCACGGGTTTCATCTACAATGCGCGGATACTTGGCTGTCAAAGAATCCTGTTTGCCCTGTTTGTAGGGGCAACCTTGGTCCTGAGCTTTTCAGTCCTCCTGAAAGCAATCCCTGTTGATTAATTAAATTAAAAACAGAGTCTTCCTCCTCCTCTGTTTTGTCACTGTTAATTTTTTTTTTTTTTTTGGGTGTTCTTGAATTGTATTGTGCTAGTGAAAAGGGTATTGTTACTCTGTTTTGAATTGTTAGTTTTAAATTAATGGTACTACAATAGCATACAACCTTTTATTTTTGAATAGATTTTTTGGTTTAAAATTTTTTATTAATAAATTGTTAATTATTTCTAATGCTTGTGTAATTTGCATTGATGAATTTATGGAGTTAAAAAGACTTAAAACTAGGCTTCTCTTGTGCAAATTAATGATTAAAATTTGAAAACAGTGCTGCACTTGCAAAACAGAGGCACCCACAAGTGGAATGGTAAATTGGTATTGTAATGGCGGAGGATTGATGCGTTGCAATTTCCATTTTTAGAGTTGGACCAGAGTAAATTGGCCTTCGAGGAATGGATCTTCCAAATTTAGTTGAAATTTGTGTTGCTTAAATTTTCAACTGTTCAGAGTACTCTGTTTTTAGTGAGGCTCAATTTTCAGTAAAATGTACTACTCTGAAACTAATTGCACGAATCCGTCAACTGTTTGGAAAGAATAAAAGTAGTACAGGATTAGATTTGATTGAGAATAACGGGATTAGGAAACTGTGACTAGAGAAGTACTGTATAGATATAACTAGAATCTTCTTAATTTTTTGTGTGTTTTTTGATTTTTTTATGGTGATGCTTGGTTGTTTGTACTACCTCTTTTTATATTCATATTCTTTTATTTATTTTTATATAATTACATTAATGTAATTATATATTCCATGTATGAATTCTAGGTTGTAAAAAAGTAATTTAAAAGACATAATAAATTTATTTGAGTTTATGGAGTCACAATTTTTGAAACAATAGTAGGCTGGTTCCACCTAAACGGGGACTCGGCGCTCGGGCAAATCAAGACAACCAGATCAGTCAGAAACTAGGCAGGGCAATAAGATTTTCTGAAATGATGAAATTGTGAAAACAAAAATGAGAGAATTTTTTTAATAAATTAAACAAATAATGATCAATAATTTATTTTTTCCCCACAAAATTATAAATTATAATTGATTTCTTTTTAAAACAGTCAATTTTTGGTACTGATTATTTTTGTCGATTATAGTTTATTTTTAAAAATTAATTATTTTAAAAATTTTTATTTTTGTTAATTTAAAAAAATTATAAATTAAATATAATAGTATTTTTAATTTATTTTAAAAATAAATAAATAATATTTTTTAACTTATAATATATTTTAATTAATAAATAAATTATAAATTATTTTAAAATAAAATATTCTAAAATAAACTAATAAAGTGAAGATACCGTGTGAGTGGCATGCAAAGGAGGAGGTGATGCAAGGCTTGCTTGGCAGCTGGGCACCAACTTCCAATTCTGCTGCCACCCACGATTTTCGAGTTACATTTGCATGGCAGCCGCATTTGGCAGAGTGCAGTGCACCACCCCCAAATATCTTACTCCTCCGTTTTAATAAAATAATAATAATATTTTTTTAAAAACGTTTTAATATAATTAAAATATTTTTAAAAAAATTAAATAATATAAAATATTTTTATTTTATTAAATATAATTTATTATTTTAATTAATATTTTAATATTATAATTCACTATTTCATCTGTTATTATAATATTACGACATACATTTAATTAACTATTTTAATATAATAATTTATCATTTTTATTATTATTTTATTATTTAAAATCGTAATATTAATATTATGATTTATTAATTTAATTATTATTTTATTATTTAAATTTATAATATTATTAAAAATAATTTAAATAATTTATTTATAAATAAATATATTTTTAATATTCTTAAAAAATTAAAAATTTTTAATTTTAATAGAACATATATATTACTTACCTTTATAAGGCCCTGTTTGCCTATTGATTATTATGTCTACTTCATTATTTTTGACATTTAAATGACGTTTGGGACACGGTAGTTCAAATAATTGGAAGTCCTTTAGCCCCATTTTTGTTGCGCCATTTTGGGTGCGAAAAGGCCCCAGTGGTTGAGACCTTTATTTGATGCTTAATCTTTACTCCGACTATTCAGACATTTTCCTGTTCTCTCTTTCTGTAGAGTTCAAAATTTTTTTCTCATTTAATAATTATTATATATATAATTTATAATTATATTTTTATAATTAATAAATTTAAATATAATATAATTTATTAAATAAAATTTAAGACAGTAAATAGAATATTATTTTTTTAATTATTTATTATAAAAGTAAACTTATTTAGATTTTGTGTTAGTTACGATAATGTTTTCTATTTAATTTTTTTTTTTCTTTTTGCTCCGCATTTTTCTCAAGAAAAAATAACACCACCTCTCTTAATAGTCAGCAGAAACATGGATGGATTCATTTGCCATTGGTAATTTGTGAATCGCCGTCTACGTGCTTGTTTCCTTTTAAATTAACCATCTTGGTCCGTGCAAATATGGTGTTACCGTGTTAGCGTGACTATCCATTTTAAAGAATTGAATACATAATATATATAAATATCTGTAGATGCATAATTAGTATATATACGAATAAGACGATACTGTTTTGACTTTTTTTAAAAAATAAAATAAAATAATGTTATTTTCTTTTGTGATACTATATATATATATATATAATGTATTATATTTGGTACACCTTGTTGTATTTTTCCTTTTTTTTCAAGGATTAAATACACAATTGCCTACTTTATTATGTATATTTTTAACAAATTTATCATTGTACTAATTTTTTTTTTTACAAATCCATCACTATATCATACACTTCTTTTTGCATGAATAGCCTATTAAATTAACAAAAAAAATAACTGATTGTTAAAAATATGTGGTCCTTTGTAAAAAAAAAAAAATAGTACAATAATGCATTAGTAAAAAGTGACATAATATAGTAGATAATTGTGCATTTAACTAATTTTCTCAATACGTAATCTAATCAAATTTTCAAAAATACCAATAATTTCGAAATTAAATATTCATGGATTATTCTCTGCACCATACATAGCGTCGCACAAATATATTGTCATCGTATCCTGCCGGAAGATACACTCTGTGATAGGAAATGAAACAGAAGGGTATGATTTTATCCTTAAACAATAATTCACTTTTTAGCCTACTCCATGTTAAAATTATCACTAATTAGTGGAGTGGAATGAATGGATTTCGAGCTGAAATGTTATATCATCCTTATCTACGACCGTATATTAGAAAATTAACTTAAAAAAGACACACACACACACACACACA
>JAUMHB010037901.1:1590-19481 GCA_032359685.1 Pittosporum tobira | reverse complement strand
TATGAATGGGTAGGTGAAGTCGAAATCTTAGCACGCTTTCTTATTATTTGTTAAAACCCTAATTTTGTTTTGTAATTAGTTTTCTTAATTAAAAATCAAATCTTTATTAACTGGTTAGATTAGTAAAGAATTATCTAAGTGATAAATAGTTAGTAAATTACAATTCCTCGTGGAATCGATATCTATTATACTATAATTTGATTGGTGTACACTTGCACTTTTCACCTATAACCGGGATTAGGTCAAACTTCAATTTTTCTCCGAAATAGGTTTTTTCAAGTCCAATTCTCTGCATTATAAGCCTAATAACAATAGAATGTATCTAATCCATTGGATTGATAATTTGTTAGCCCAAACAACGATATACCAGCATATTTCATGTATTTTTATAATAAATCAAGAGAATAAACATAAGAAAATATATATATATATATATATATATAAAGTATTGATCACTAAGCCAAGTTAAATTATTCCCTACTTGTATAAGTAAATTGTTTCGCTTATACATGTCTAATTATTTTAGCTTCATACATATAATCCTGTATTCGTTATACGTGATTGCCATGATTATATGAGCTGAATGTTTATACATTATTGGACATACAAACATGGTTAATATGCTTATTTAAAGTGTTTATACATATATTCGTGTATGCCATGTCATTATTATTTGAACGTTATTATGAATCATATGAATTATTCAAACTCGAATATTGAACATAACTAAAGACCGGTGTGCCGGGACCCTACATGGTCAAACCCTATAGTTGTGACGTATACGGGCATGAGTTTGAGTTAAACTTGACATTGTGTCTACGATGACTTTATGACATATGTGTCGGGCAGAAATGCCAAATGAAATAAATTGGTGTTCAATTATTCAACTTTTAAGTTGCTGCCTTGCAATATATTACTTTACTTCGTTAATCATGCACATATTATGGAAATTCATTGTTCAAACTCATGAGTTTCAAATGAACTGTTTATGACTCAAAACTATCATTTTGACCTTTTGACTAGAAGGAACATTGTTTTAAATTCAAAACATGAATAGTTTACTTGCTAAGCCATATCGCTCGTTTCTTGTGTTTTGTAAACCTTCCAGAGATTAGGGAGCGAGACGAGTCCTCAAAAGGCAAAGAAAAGTTAGAGTATTATTAGAGCATTTGGATTTGTCTGACTAGTATGTTTTCAATTATATATGTCGTATAACGTTGTTCTGTAATAGACCCATGTTACTGTAATGAATATTTATTATTTAAATACTATCGCTTCCGCTTTGTATTCGTAGTATGTGAGATCATTGTAAGTTATAACGGGGAGAGTTGTCTAATGTGGCAATTCTGTGTGTCGATGATTTTATTTGACGACCAATTTTTCACATGGATTATGAGTGAAAAATTGGGGATATCACATAATTGACGATATAAAGTGACTTCACTAAGAGGATTGCCATGGGTATAAGTAAGCTTGATATTAGGCTCAAAAGTAGTAGAGACAATGTTATGATCAATAATGCCAGCACGAGTAATAAGATCAGAAGCATATTTGGTATATGAAAGATTGTAGCCAGAAGAACCATAACATACTTCAAGACCCAAAAAATAGCTAAATGGACACAGATCCTTCATTTTAAATTGTTGATGGAGAAAGACCTTGATCTGATATACCTGCAATATCATCTCTAGTAATAATCATATCATTAACATAAAGAAGTAAGAGAATAATCCCACGATTAGTATGACGAATAAAAAGGGCATGGCCATGAGGGCTAGATGAAAAACCAATATAACTAAAAATAATGCTGAACTTAGAAAACCATACTCGAGGGGTTTGCTTAAGCTAGTAAAGAGCTCTATTAAGGTTGTAAACATGGTGAGGAGAATGGGAATACCATGGAGGAGGTTTTATGTACATTGTTTCCTATAAATCACCATTAAGAAAGAATTTTTAACATCCATTTGTCACAAATTCCAACCCCGAGCTGCAAAAATAGCGAGTAAGCTACAAATAGATGTAAGTCTGGCCATAGGAACAAACGTTTCCTCATAGTCAATCCCATATTCTACAAGTTGAGCTTTATATCTTTCTACGGTACCGTCGGATTTAGTTTTGATCTTGTAAATCCATCTACAACTAACAACAATTTTCCCTGCAGGTAAAGTAACCATATTTCACGTATGTGTTTTATCCAAAGCCTGTAATTCCTCATTCATTGCTTGTTTCTATAAATGGTTAGTACTCATTTCTTGGTAATTTAGAGGTTCATGTAAGGTTTGAATAGCACATGACACATGATAATCATTAAGACGAGGTGGGGTTATCTTACCCAAATGAAAAGACGAAGAGACTCAATGATTGGAGGAGATGCAGTAATGTCAGTGGAAGCAGATTCTTGGGACAAATTTTCAATCATAGGTGGAGATGATTGAGTGAGCTCAACAGAAGATACTACATTAAAATCATTAGAACTAAAACTTGCAGAATCATCATTAGATGATATCTCAAGAAAAGGATAAGTGAAATGAGGGATGATAATAGAAGTGTCTAACTCAAATTTAGACATAGAGGAAAGCATTTTATGTTCCCAAAAATCAACATGATGAGATATACAAAATCATTTTGATATAGAATCCCAACATCGATATCCTTTATGTTCGATACCATATCCAAGAAAACAACACAGACGAGAACGAGGTTCTAACTTTGTGCGTTCATGTGGCTGAAGAAAAACAAAACAAGCACAGCCAAAAACTCTAAATAAATCATATGGAGGAGGTAAACCATACAATTTTTCATATGGTGACTGGTTGTTAAGAAGAGAAGAAAGTACTTTGTTGAAAGTATAAATAGCAGTAAAAGCGGCTTCTCCCTAGAAATATTTAGGAACAGATCCAGTAATGAGTAAGGCATGCACAATTTCTAAGATGTGTCTATATTTGAGTTCATCACGACCATTTTGTTAGGAGGTACTAGGACAAGATATGTGTATAATAGTACCATTTGAAGTAAAAAATTAGAGCAATTTAATTTCTTTATACTTCATGGCATTATCTGTTTAAAAAACTTTGACATTACGAGAAAATTGAGTTTTCACCATAGTGGCAAATTTTTTGTAAATATTAGCCAATTTAGAACTATTTTTCATAAGATATATTCATGTGAAACGAGAAAAATTATCAATAAAGGCAACATAGTATCTGGACCCTCCCATAGAAGCATTGGGAGAGGGCCCCCATATATCTAAATGAACTAATTCAAAAGGAGCAAAAAAAATCGAATCACTGATAAGAAAAGGTAAAGCAGTCTGTTTAGTAAGTTTACACGATAAATAATCAAAGTTTTTATTTTTGAGAAAACCTAACAAACCACTAAAAATTAAATAATGCAATCGAATAAAAGAATCATGACCTAGTCGAGAATGCCAAAGACTAGGATCTGAGCTAGAAGAAATAAATCCAACAATGAGATGTGATATATTTGTCTTATGAGGAATGTGAAGAGATGTGAGCTCAAACAACCATCTATTCCTACTGCCTGTCCGAAGAACCTGTCTCGTCTGAGGGTCCTGCACATGACAAACAGAAAAAAAAAAGAACACATAAAATCCAAGTACACATAATTGGCCAACATAAATGAGATTTAAAGTAAGTTTAGAAATAAAGTATGAATGAGGAAGAGACAAAGTTTGAGAAAAAATATGTCCACTTTTGTGAACATGTATAACATAACCATCTATAGTATGAATGCTTGTATGATAGACGTCATGGGTAATGTGGGTAAATAAAGAAGAGTCATTAGTCATGTGATTGTGATGTAAAACAATTGATAGAATTGATGAAAAAAAAATAGAATTGAAGGATAGAAAATGATAGATTTTGTTTATTCTCGTAGGAATCAGTTATACCGCAGTATGTTTTGAGGTCTCTCCGCAGAGATCGCTTGTATCCATAGACAAATAAAAACCACAAGTCTATACTTAATTCATAATAATAATTCGTTCCATAATAATGAAAGATTAAAATTTTTTAAATAGGAAAACTATGACTTAACGACCAAGTAAAATCCTAATTTAAAAGTAATTAAATCTCTTAATAATACTCTATTAGCTTAAATAAAACTTCTAGAACAATCACTTACTTAATATAAATAAAATACTTAACAAAATATAATAATTTATCTCAAAATAATATCATACAATATTGAATAATATTAAATTGTTTTCCATCTGCATCAGATTAAAGCAAGCAGAATCAAAATGCCAAGAAGTATCTGATGTATTAGAAGTAGAAGTAGTGACATGAGGATTACCAGTATGAGATAAAACCTGTTGGATAATGGAACTAAGGTCACTCATAGTTATAGTAGTAGGAGGATCATTGCCAGCATCAACATTAGTTGTGGCAGCAATATGATGATAACTTGCAGTTTTACTATCCCTTTGTCGCTGAAAATAATTTGCATATATATGGCATGTCTTGTGGCAAAAGTGATAAGTTATGGCCTTTCTAGTATTGGCTTTCACTGTCCCACTACTTAGAGCTCTAAGAATTCTAAAAGACTGAGAAAAGGCCAGAGGATGAGTAGAAAAAACAGATTATGTGGATAAAGTACTATTAGTCATTTTAAGAAGACGAAGACGAATTTCCTTAGAGATAAGCTCAAAAACTACACCATCAACTGATGGTAATGGAATGCGATGTAGTAGGGAAGACCTAACTGGCTCAAACACTTGGTCAAGAGTCATGAGAAACTGTATAAAGTGCTATTTGTCTTGATAGGTCTTGTAATGCTTAACATCTTTAGTGCATTCCCAATTTGGCTCAGATAATGCCAATTGATCCCATAGTGAATTTATTTGTGAAAGAAACTCGGTGGACTGACTAGGCTTATGCGATAGCACTCATGATCTGAAATTGATGAGAAAGATCTACTGTGGTATATCTAGTAGTCAAAAGATCCCACACTTCTTTTGTAGTGTCATATCGCCCAAACTGCATATTAATTTTCGGGATAGATGAATTCGTGAACCATGTGATGGTTTGATGATTCTTATTATCATATTTTTCAAGATGATCCTAGAATTTGGAAACAATTTTATCTTTTTTTTGCTTAGGGATTTTAATATCACTGGTAACATATCGCCATATTTTCTTACCTTTGAGGAAGCTCTTCATAGCTTAGGACCATAGGATATAGTTTGAACCATTAAGAATGGTTTGAATAGGAGAGGAAGAATCAATTTTGTATATAATTATTGCAAAATAGATGAAAAAACAGTAATTTATGTAGAAAATAGAATAATTTTGAACTAGAACAACATTTTTCGTTGATAATTAGCCAAAATAGGCCTAAAAAATAGTAGATCTCACCAAAATTAGTTAAAAACTGGTCATGGTTTACAAAAAATGGGTCAAAAAATGACTAAACCAGCTCCTTAAAAAAGAAAATTGGTGCTAATGTAAGCAAATGACGTGGCAGACATATGGCAGTGACTCGGCAGACACGTGTCACACACATGATAAACATATGGCGGTGATGTGGCAGACACGTGGCGTATGACGTCAGCCGTGCTGTCAGAGTAAATTTAAGCGCGTGAGGTCCACGGGCAAAATCTTCTAGGGGTCGTTAGGGCTCCGATTGGGACGATTTTCACAGCTATGGATTCATTTTGGAAAGAGGAACAACATGGTATATTCAGAATATTTATCAAAGTCGATTATGATAGTCAAAATGCACTAAAATAGAAACTATTCAAGAAAAAAAAAAAAAGACAAGTAGCAGACACGCAGCTGCTATGGACGGATTTTCAGAGAATAAAAGGCTTTGAAAGCTCTAATATCATGTGAAGAATGTAGAAAAATAAAAGGAGATAATATAAAAAATGAGACAATTTAATATTGCACACACATCAAAGTACAGAGAGCTGCAGACTTATATAGGTTAACAAGAAAATCCTAATAGGCTTTTGGGCCATACATAATACAAGCCCATATATACTATAATAATATTCTTTCGTAATAAATTTCTTATAAGTTATGTACGTTATAGGTTACATCTCTATTCTTCTCTTATTTTCGTTCAATATCTAGTTTTACTAATTCGGTTACTAACCTGTGATAAGTACATGTTGTATTTTAGATTTTTTTGATTTGACTATATTTTAGAATTTTTTGTTTTGATGATGCGAAATTAGGTTCAATTGAGTTGAACATGATTTTAATGTCTAAGCTTATTTACGTTTTCTTGGGTCAGTTCAAAAATTTTCGCCTAAAATTATAGTCCAATGAAATGAACAATAACTAATTGGGCCGACATGGTTTGTTTTAATATCATATTTTTTGAGAGGCTCAAGTTGCAGAAATAGAGAGAGCGTCACTTTTATATATAGGAAATGGGTTTCAATTATAGGAATCATCAAGTCGATTAACTGATTGAAACGTATACATTGAAAGGTGGCTTACTCATATTTAAACATGTTTATATCACTTTGAATTGTTTCTTAAATTTTTTGGGTTGTGCTTTCTGAAATAAATAATACAAAAGGAGAATGTTTTAAGTAAATACAAAATGTGTCTTATATATAAATGCTTCTTTTGCTAATTGTCCACTACTTGATTCACTTCTCTTTATATAAGTTCTAGTTATAACACCCTATACCTCGAAATGTTTGGACATCATGAGTATTTTCCTTACTTCATAGTTCAGCTACTCATCTTGAAATGACCAGAGGTCATCTACACTTGATCAAATGTCACACATTCATCATCATCATCATTCTTGTGCCAACTAAACATAACTCAAATTCACCATCTTGAGATCCCTATGACCAAAGCTTCCCTCACAAAAGATAGATAACTTAGGCTTGGGTTCTTACAAGTCATGTAGTAGGACCTAATTATAAGAGTTGTCAACAAAATTTTGTTACCATACTTGCTCCAACGAATAGGAAAGGAAAAATACCTACAATCTTAGTACAATATAGAAATAAACATTAATCTTGATTGCAACTTGTTATAGACTTGCAGTGTTATTTTAAGTGAGAGACTTCAAATATTCTTGAGATGTATTATAAATATTATAAAACTATATATTCTAGTATATTTTTCGTGCATCTTAAAATCTGTGCAACACGACTATCAAAAAAATGTTGCAAAAATTGTGAGATAGATGGATTGGCCTAATTAAGTTCAAACAGATCCACATTAAAAAAATATTGGTTTCCTAATTGACAAATGATGCCTTCAATGAGATAGTGAGACGTATACAAACACATGTAAAATAACATTGATATGTGGGTATCGTTGAACATTTGAGCTGAATTTGATAGTGCAAGAATACTAAGGGACTATTTAGGCTAGATTTTTTTCTACATTACCTTAATGATAGGGTCACTGAAATCAACAATTGCTTGAATGGCTAATTGATTTGATGGCTATGAAAGATCATAATCAGCTCCGATTTTTGTAAACATGCCCTGTTAAGCAAACTCCAACACACCATTAATTTTCTCAGACACCCAAATTTCAAAAATCAAGAAAACGAATAATACAAACCAAGAAAAAGTAAACATAAAATTGAACACTACTAACCATAAACTAATTTGTACACTTTTTGTTTTCTTGAACATAATGTTAAAAAAAAAACACCCTAGATTACAATTTACTGTTTTAGTTGGGAACTCTGCTTTAAATTTTTTTTTTTGTTACCAACTATGTTCTAAAAAATTTTAAATTCCCATGAACTAATCGGTGGAGAGAGGTAAGATTACACATTCAAAACAATATTAGATTACACTAAAGTAAAATCCATTTTAGCTCATAAACGTAATATTGCAAGCTTGCGATTAACAATATCCAATAAATGCTCATTTGTTTATTTTTTAAAATCTAAATGAAATAGAGATATTCATATACTAATTATACCAAGAGACAAAATAGGCAAAAATAAAAATAAAAATTATCAAATGACGATATTTGTTAAGAGAAGCAATACCAAGTCTTTGTCAGGCTCAACAACACATCTGTATGGTTATTCCTCATCTTGTATACTCCTCATAAAATCTTCATGTATTGCTACTATATAAAAAGTAAATAGATATTGGATCAAATTTTTATCATCAACTATAAGAACTGTAAATTCTTAAAGACATATTCCTTAATATATAGCCTCACTATTTATTACAATTGAATTTCAATTAGCCATTCTATCCATATTCCATTACAATTTACTATTTCTAAAATAATCTTTTATTATTATTTTTTTAATTTTTAGGAATAGTATAAAATTTGATCTATATTTATAGCAAAATAATAAATTATGAATATAATAATCTTTTATGATACTAAAACATAAACTTATTTCTAATTTTGAAATATACCAGAAGGAACAAACTGTCTCTAAGGGAGTGGTAGTATGGGAAAACTTACCTTCAAAGTTAAAATATTTTTTACATGTTACATCATCAAAATATAATCATATGTGAGATTATCTTTGTTCTATACTATATCAAAACATAATCGTAGGTGAAATTGGGGAAACAATGTTTTATACATAGATCCGCATAAACAAGCCAGCAAATTTTTTTTTAGAAGATCGATTGATAAAAATGCAACAACAAATTGGAAAACATATATATGAATAATAATTTTTACTATAAAATTGAATCAAAATTATAAAATAGGATCGAATCCATCATAGTCAGCACCCATACCTCGATTCTGTCTAGCAAATCAATCACACTAAGACTCAATAGTAGAATCAAAGAGTGTTTAAGTGGTGGCTGTTGAGGAGAGGGTAGAGGCGGAGACGAATAAGAGTGTGGAGTTCAATAAACTTATATGGAAAATTAGATAATGTAAAGTCGATGGATGAACCCAAAAAGAATAAAAAAAAATAATAACGTATATGGAAAATAAAAGGTCATTTAACTGGCCAAAATGGGACAAAATTGAGTTTGGAATCGCTCGAGTTTTACAGCATTGACTTAACCGAATTAGAGAATGACTGTAATTTTTTGTCTGATCATCTATCTATCTATATATAGATGATCAGAGACTTTATATGTTGATGCCTTAATTCCCTATGCCCTAGGTGCTATGATCATCGTTCAAGTGCTCTTAGAGTTGCCTATTGTTGTGATCACTCTGACTTTTGACCAAATCCAAACTTTGTTTCTAGTTAGGCACACGTCGGCGGGAGTAAGTTCACCTGAAGCATGGGCAACACGAGGGGTTTGTTCCCTCGTTCCCATTTCCGATGCTTAAGTTAGTTGAGATTAAGGTGGTAATCTGAATATTAAGTAGAAGAGGGTGGGGTTTTCCGGTTTATTTGAGAGAGGTTTTGCTCTGGTGAGTTTGTCGGTAAGTTTGTATTTTTGCAGAGTATTGGCTCTTTGGTTGTCCTATCTCCCTTTCTCTGTGGATATGAGGCGGTATTTGTAGAGTTTCCATTGACCCACAGCCCGATAAAGTAGGCATGATATATCTGCTTTGAGTTGACAGTAGGTATGGCGCACCTCCTTTGAGTTGACAGGGCTGCAAGGTTAGGCGACTGATTGGATACTGCTTGGGAACTTGTTTTATGGCCTTTGGAGAGTTCGACCCGGACCAGGCAGAGTCAGGCCCAATTGATGGGGTGGATTGGGCCCGCTATCTGGGGAGACTTGGGCCGAAGGAGCATAGTTTAAAAGTCCCTGACAGTAATGGTCCAACTAGGCTGAAGCGAGTGCAAGACCTTTTGGAGGCCGATGACCAATCTTAAACCTTTTGGAGGCCGAGAGCCAAGACCGATCCTCCTTTGGGTGAAGTAGGTCCCCGAGCCTTGAGGATGGCCAATCGAATGAGCTGCCATGTGAGATGTCATGTTACCCTAATTAGGGTTAAGGTGAAAACCCTAACTATAATTTAGGACAATCTCCATCACCTACAAAATAAGGGAGCAAAAGGGTTATGACCCCTGTTAATACAATCAAAAAACTAGGTAGGATACCAAGTAATGAGTTACTAGTAGGGTTATAATCATTAGATATTTATAAGATTAGGTAGCTTGTAGGTTAAGCCAGGGAACTAGGTTATAACATCCCCATATCTTGTAGATACATTATAACCCATGCTAGTTCAATTCGATATATAATTATACCTACGAGAATATATGAAGAAATCATAGGATTTGAGAGTTTACTTGTGGTTTGAAAGATCTGTTCTTTGGTTGTTGATTAATGGACGATGATGAACAGATGTTCAAGTTGCTCAAAACTCTTTCTGGATTTTCTAACAGAAAATGTAAAATTGTGAAATATTTTGGAAATAGATTATTTATTTTTGATGTGGAACAACTCAACTCAAAACTAAATTGATTATACGGCTGGATATATAGCCGTTTAAAATTAGGTTACATAATGATCGAACATTGATGGAGTCTGGCTAAAGCAGGGTGAAGGGGATCGTCCTAAATTAGGGTTAAGGTGTCCACCTTGGCCCTAATTAGGGCAACATGGTATCTCATGTGGCAACCTGACGCTCGCGTGGCAGTATAACATTAGATCAGTCATCCTCAAGACTTAACCCTACCCCGCAAATCAGCATATCTGACCGGCCATCTACAAGGCTCGGTAGCCCACCTCGCCTAAAAAATGATCGGCCCCCGGCATTTGACTCCCAGAAAGCACAAAGCTCTATCAATCGACCTCCCATGGATTTCACCCTCATCGGTCCGCCCAGGCCCTCACCGTCAAGAACTCCCAAACTGTCTTCGGCATCGGCTTACCTAGGTAGCGGATCCACTCGGCCCCATCAGACACGCCCAACCCTGCTTGGTCCGGGCCCAGTGGCCGAAGGCAATAAAACAAGTGCCCAGATGGTGTCAAATCAACCGCCTAACCCTACAATCCTATCAACTCAAAGGAGGCGCGTCATACCTGCTATCAACTCAAAGCAGGTGCACCATGCTAACTTTATCGGGCTGCGGGTCAAAATAGAGGCTACAAATACTTCCTCCTTCAGACAGAAAAGGGGCCTTTGACTTAAAACACAAAACAAAGCCAATACCCTGCAACTCACTAGAACAGTGTACACACTCCAAACTCCACAAAAATACTCCGGTAATCCCTTCCCTCTCCCATTCGATAATTAGATCTTCATCTTTATCTTGCTAACTTAAGCATCGGAGAGGGGAACGAAGGAACATACCCCTCGCGTTACCTGTATTTCAGGTTTGTTTGCTCCTGCTGCTGACGTCTGCCCAGTTGGAAACCAGCTTTAGAGGAGGTCAAAGATCAGAGCTATCCCAACACAGGGCTAGGGCACTCGCCCAACTCCAATTAGTGCATCAAAATACCAAATAATGTGGTTTAGCTTTCCTTGATTACTGCTTAGTCATACATGATTTTGTCTGATCTATATGTTCCCATGTGGCCACATCGAATGACTGGGCAACGGGATGTCATTCAATCGCTTGCATGACCTTACCATGAACGGTCGACCTAATGACGGCTATGCTTGAACAACAAATCTACATCGGAATCAGATCAACACACGTTGGGGTTGTGGTCCAACAGGCCTGAAAAGAGTCATACTATGGATCTATTACCTCATGTATGAGCCTAATACGGATCCACGGCCTTTTAATTCCTAACTTGTGCACCAAGTTAAGGGTTACTATATAAACTTCCTTTCGTGGTCGTAAGTGCTCTTTACACACTTTTTACTCAGACATTGAACTACTTTATTGGTGTCTTATTCTTGATCACTGACTTAAGTATTGGAGAGGGGAACAAGGCCATAGCCTCTCGTGTTTCCCATATTTTAGGTTAGCTGCTCGAGAACCCTAGTTCAATCCAGTATGACACAAAGGTGTCTAGGTCATTGACGATCAACAGACATCGACAAACATGTTAGAGGAGGTCTCCCAAAAACAATGCATCATGTCCTTGATGCATGAATGCATATGATAGATATTGGCCAAAAGTTGTGGAACCTAACCCTGAGGATATCCTTGTCCGGATAACATCTGAACATTAAAATATTCTTTAGTTACGCTTGGGCCTCATACATATGAACCCGACTTACCCACGTAAGAGTCATTTCACATGGAAGATTACTGTCTGAAGATGACTTATTTATCAAATGATAACTGAAAAAAATATTACCTATCGAATTCAATTTGAAACACGTGTCCGAACCAATTACTCGCATTATTGCCTATGGATCTAAGATTGAGTGCCTTATATACTCTGTGATCAGGAATAAATGCAAAACATAGACTCAAACATGGAGCATACACATGTTACATAAACTACTAATCCTTCTACCAGACTGGAAAAATTGTTTGCCTTAGGTTAACTGGGACTGGGTCAGGCTCTACGCTTGAACTAAGGGCCAATGAACCTGCAAAAGCCTTACTTAACCCTAAAGTGGTGAATTTGTCCTAGACGGATCATTTTTACACTCTCATAGATATAGTCCTATGCCATACCGAACCAGGGTTACAACGTATCCAAGAGAGTTTCAGTCTTTACAATAGCCTTCAATGGATTCCCTAGTTTAACTTACAAGTTACCTAACCTTATAAATACCATACGATTACAACCATATTAGTAACTCATCACTTGCAACTTTACACACTTTGTTGATTGCATTATTATTCTATTACAATTACTTATATAGACATCAGAGTGCAAAACAGAGATCGTAACCCCTCGTGCTCTCCTATTTGTAAGTAATTTTAAGAACACTCGCGCAAGAATCACAACGGTTAAGGCATAGAGAATCAAGTCATCAACATTAACTAAATAGGACAACTCAGTCAGCCGTTGATTTCTTCTATTTACTTTTACAATATTAATCAATGCCTCATTTTCATTTTCTAGTTGTACTAATGATCAGAAATGTCATAGATTATTGTTTTGACTATAAGAAGCCATGAATATTTCCTCAAGAGTACATTCCGTCTGACATTTTTTATGAATAATATTGTTAAGTTGTTCTCCTTAAGTGTGAAGTTTCAGGACTGGAACCACGACTCTGATATCAATTATTCACGGAGCACATGAAGCTGCAAAGGGTCCTCAATTTATATACTTTCTAAACGTCATCTTCAACCAAAAGAAAATATTGAGAAAATATTTTCATTTAATATTTAGTTTTGTGATAGTGCTAAGATGAGGTAATTGTAATAATTAACTTGAGAACATTGTATTATTATGTACAATCATTCAATAAAAGATATACTCTTTCAGTAGAACATAAAAAAATAAAATAAAGAAAAATGTGATACTTTTGGGGAGTATTGTTCAAAACCCCTTTAATCTATAGGCTCTATTACCTCTTTCATTCCACTTAATTTGTTTTAAAGACGTGTATTTTTTTTTATAACAACATAGCTTCAGATCAATATGAAAATTCAAATGAAATTTCATTAATTATTTTTATCACAAAGAAACCAAATTAAATTAAAATGTCAAAGAAACGTTATTGAAAAGTAATAGAAACTTTTTCTTAGGCATTGGGTGCAAAACCAGCCTTGATCTTCTGAATAGTAGCTATATCAGTTTCGAAAGCCTTGGCAAGAATTCCATCATCAACCCCAGTCCCAAACAACGTCGCAGGAAGCAAAACTTTCCCAGCATTTGCACTACCAAAAGCAGATACAGCCACGACAGGCTCCTTGGCATCTGCATTGTACTGATAATGCACCAATCCCTTGGGGAACACGAAAATATCTCTGAGTTAGAGTGTTTGGGTGTAGAGTTTGTTAATTGTGTCAATAAAACCAACCTCGAGACTACCCATCACAGCGAAAAGTAGCTCCGAAGCACGAGGGTGGGTATGGAGCGGGTTAACCGTGCCTATTGGGAACTGGAGAACCGCATATGAGATGCTCTGGCTGTTAAGAGCTGCGAATTCTGCCAAGCTAGCCTTTGTGACATTAAGGGTTGAGGGGAAATCTGTGGTAAATATTGTGCGCAAGAAATTTCCATCAACTGTGTTTGAGTTATCCGGGACTATGAAGTCGATTATGATGTCTGGATCACTTGCTGAAGTATCCAAACACCAGCAAATACGACTGCTCATTCCCCATAACCCGAACCAGTACTGAAATTATTGGACCGATACCGAATTAAATTGAGTTTTCGGTTCACGATCTGGTATCGGACCGCTTGACCGGTCTCGGTATCGTTTCAGGACATGCTTCGATTTGATTCGATTTTGACCTATTTTTATTTTTATATACTTTCATTTTTAAAATAAAAAAAATAAAATTTTATATTCACAAATTTGGCAAATGCGTTGCTAACTTTGGGTTGTCTGGTATATTAGAGAGAATAAGTCTATATATAACTTCGATGTACGTTAGTACAAGTTTGCTTGGTGGGATGACTCCGTAACTTAATTAAGGTTAATTACTTATATAAAAAAAAAAAAACTCAATGTCAGATTCAAGTTACAAAACAATTTTTAAAGTTAGCAGATGGAATTATGGATATCAGAAAATATTTAACAAAAACACAGTGTTTGAAATTGCTTGATCCCATAATACTTGGTACTTGTTTATTTGACTCATCATATTTCACAAATTCAAATAATTTCTATATGTGACAATAAATTGATTGTTGTTGAAACATTTTGGCATGGAAAAATGCTTAAGTGGATTTCTTTTTTTTTTTTTCTTTTTCAAACACACTCAATTTGGAGGATAAAAGTAAAGTGAATTTCATAAACAATATAAAAATACAAAATGTGTATATTCACACTATAGCGTGTTAGAATAGCACAAAACAACATCAAACAAAACACTTATAACCCCCGACTTTAATTTAAACATTGAGTTGAGACCTCGTTAATAGAATAGAGAAATAATGAACTATTTCTTATATTCAGATAAACATAAACCCCACTTAACATATGTCAAGCACATATTACAAGTTCACAACTATATAAATACTATTCATTTAAGCAAATATAGTTCTACCAGTTTATTTTCCGAAAATTAAACTAAAAGAAAAATATTTGGTGTAAATACTCAACACATCATCAACAGAAAATAATAGAGGCAAAAACGAACAACTGCGTATAATCCCAAGAGGGTTTGGCCTTGGACATCATTGCCTATATCAGCAGCTTGTCTGCTGCCTCCTAACTTCTCCAAGTTGTAAGAAGCAAAAGTCCCAAGTTTCCAACCATGGAGACATTTTCCTATCAGCTGGCTCAACAATCAGCTGTACATCATTGATTGCTTAGTTAAATACAGTATATGCTACGTTTCTCATACAACGAAGGATAAAATTTGACAAGACCTTAAGAAGTCGCTAGAAAGCAAGCACAGTAAAAGCTCACAGGTCATCAACAAAGCTGAGCAAGCAAGCACAGTAACACTTTACAAAAAAACAAAAAGAAAAAAAATTAAAAGTGAACAATCACACACAAGAATACAAAAACATTATGGGAAATTTTAATTTTAAAAAAAAATGACGGTATGCCAAAGAAACCCGATCTACCTCTTTAATTTGTGTTTACGGTTTTTCGGTAATTATGATTTTATAATCGGTACCGAACCGAAATAAACCAAACCGAAAATTTATTTTGAAAAAATAACCCGAACCGAAATCTCCTGGTCCCAAAAGTACCGAACCCGCAGTTTTGGTTCCGGTTCGGTAAGCGATTCGAACCGAAAAAACCCACCGTGAGCAGTCCTAGATACAGCCATGGCAAGCTCCTTGGCATCTGCATTTATTGATAATGCACCAATTCCTTAGGAAACACGAAGATATCCCCGAGTTGGAGTGTTTGGGTGTAGAGTTTGTTAGTTGTGTCAACAAAACCAACCTCGAGACTACCTTCCACAATGAAAAGTAGCTCTGAAGCATGAGGGTGGGTATAGGGCGGGTTAAACCGAGCCTTCTGGGAACTGGAAAACCGCATAAGAGACCTCTGGCCATTAAGAGAAGAGAACTCTGCCTAGGTAGCCTTTGTGAACTTAAAGGTTGAGGGGAAATCTGGGGTAAATATTCTGCGCAATCCGGTATAGGTAAAGAAGTTTCCATCAACTGTGTTTGAGTTATCTGGGACTATGAAGTCGGATATGATGTCTGGATCACTTGCTTGAGCTATCCAAACACAGGCAAAGATGACAGCAAAAGTACAGAAAAGAGCACGCTTTGCAGATATTTGAGTCCATGTTCAGAATATGAGAAACGAAAATGGGTGGGGTTAATAAATTTGTTTATGATGATTAGACTAATTTGGCAATCAATTTATAGGGGATTAGGTATTGGTTGTTACAACATTGTTTCCAATTAATGAGCCAAATTTGCAGCGATACAGGCCGGCTGGGCTTGATGTTTACAATGCTTGTTCTCTATCTTTTACTTTAATACACGTTGAATTCACTTTAATCATAACATACTAAAAGAACCAAGGAACAATTTTAACCTAGTCCAATTTTCGTCAACTGACTGGCTTAGGTGTTTGATTACACAAAATAAGAGAAATCAATAGCGTTGGCTTAACGTTCGTGTTACAAGACTCTGATTCCACATATCTTGTCTAACAGAAACATTGCTAGTATTTTGACAATTGTTATTAATCAAAATGTTGTTGATACGTTAACATGCATCCAGCTCTATTTTAAGTACTCAATTTTGGCTGTAGTGTATGCATTATTTGATCAAATCTTAGAAGCGATACTATTTAATACCCAAAATAGTTGACGGCGCAAAAGAGACTATTGGACCATCTTTGAGCTGTCTCACACATCACAGGAGTTTGTCAATACCAATTCTTTGTGCCGTTTCACACTTCGCAAGAGTTCTAATGTGAAGTAGTTTTCTTGTTCTCTAGTGGTGACCTAGTTTTCACAAGTATATCTGCAAGCTCGGAAAATGCACTCTAAACATAGCATTCATACTTTTGAATACTGTTAACTCGGGTTTTTTTCTTTAATTTTTATTTTTATTGTTGTTATAAACAAAAAAAAATTTGTTTTTCTTTTCGTGATTTTGTTATTACACGATTTTACTTGGTTCATATAAATAATTCTGTTTTTTTATTTTCTATTTTAGCATTGCAGGTAGCATCATATAAGGGTATAAAGCTCAAGAAAAGTACACGAGGTGAAATTATAATGTTATGATGAAGAAGATTTTTAGGTTTTCATAGTTAAATGTAGTGCGATGAAGACTCCTTTTAATTTTTTGTAAATAAAATATTGTAAGAATTTGTGATCTTTACTTGATTAATTATATATGAACTTGATTTTTGTCTCCCATTAATATTGGGTTTGAATTTTGATGTGTATACAGGTAGGATAATACAAAAATTTTAAATGTTTTCCAAGCAAAAGGGTAACTTCGAAAATTAGCTGAATTTTATAGTGACGGTTGCATATCCCGTGAAAATGTTGAACCGTCGCCTATTCCTATACTTTTAACAAGCCGCATTCATGTCTGTAACTCTGTATAATCTCTCCAAGTGCGACGGAATGAAAGAAAATCATCGCTTATTATTGAGAACATCGAACCTACCCAACGGTTCCACGTGGTCTCCACTAAGCTTCAGTCCCTAAGCTCTACCTGTATAATAATACAAGAAGTTAACAATAAAATTTTAGGCGTTCATGCATGATGATGCACAATATTTAGGGACTTAGAGTTTTGCCCTATTTCTTGTAGAATGATGTTATGAACACAATTTTTTTCGCTAACGATATGTATCAAGTTATTAATTGTAAATATTTGATAATTTATAAGTGAGTCTACTATTATAATCAATTATGATTTACATTACTTTATATTATATATTTTGTGTGGATTTATTGGTGTACTTCTTCGTGCACATAATATTATTCTTTCTTGTAGTCCCATTTAAAAATTCATTCTTCGCCTATGACGT
>JAUMHB010037889.1:0-40507 GCA_032359685.1 Pittosporum tobira | reverse complement strand
AGTGACAGTTAAACTTCGCATTCTGTATTCGGCCCCTTGTAATGGAATTGTAACATATTTGAACTTTAAGTAAAGTTACTCTTTTCATATAACCCAGTAAATCAAATTGGTGTGAATTTAGGTATTTAATAGTATCACTTATACTAAAAAAATGCAATAGAGTTTTATATTCCTTTTCCTTTCTATTTTGTGAGGATTTGTTGTTTTCAAAAAGTAGGGTTTGACACTTGTTTCTTTGTGCAGGACCTCTTAGCTAATCCCAAATGCTCATTGCTTGTAGCTAAAGATCCAGAGGATAGAACTGATTTAGTAATAACAGTGCATGGTGATGCTGTTTCTGTAAGTTGTCCTTCTCTACTATTTTTTCTTTCAGTTGAACGTCATATTTTATCACTATTATATTTATGTTTTTGTTGTGATCTATTATATAGGTCCCCGAAGGAGAAAGGGAAGCCATTCGTACTGCGTACTTGGCTAGGCATCCTGATGCTTTCTGGGTAAATTTTGCTCACCACATCTAGCTAAATAGTCTTCAGTGCACTATATGTTTCCCTTCCTGATTTAGATAACTGCTAAACCAAATTTTGTTGAAGGTTGACTTTGGAGACTTCCAATTTCTGCGTATTGAACCCCAAGTTGTGCGTTTTGTGTCAGGCGTTGCTACAGCTCTACTGGGTTCTGGAGGTTTGTGCACTATCCAGCTATAATGTTTATTCTTTTGTTGCTTCTTCTTTCACCATTTCATACGTTTTTTTCTGAGAATTCTTTCAGAATTTAACAAAGAGGACTTTAGGGCAGCAAAGGTGGATCCAATCTATCAATTTTCAAAGCCTATCTCGGTACACCCTGCTAATATAGTGCCTTTGTTTTAAATTACTTTTCACATAGATCCGACCTTTCAATTCCTATTTTAATCCAATCCGTTTTGCTTCAGTCCCACATGAACAAAGATCATGGAGAAGATACAAAGCTCATTGTGCGAAACTCATTGTCGATTCTGGTAAGACTGACTTCTCCTTTGTATGATTTCTTTCCATTTAAAATTAAAGTAGAAAATGAAAGTATGACCGACCATATTTGAACTCCAACACTTGGGTAAAAGGGTAAAACAGTTAATAACAGATTAAAAGTTGTAAACTTCAACCAGCTTGGATAACAATATTATATTGGGTCCTCTGATTAGCCAGCCCCAGTCCATTCTTAAGAACTTGTGTTTTGATTGAGACTTCAGCAGATGATAAATACAAAGAAAAACAGAGCAAATAAAAGCAATTCTAAATAAAACTAGTTCTTTAGCATTTATTAGCTTGTAGTTGAATTGTGTTCATTAAAGTTATTTAAATACAGTACTTCCAATTTCGGGCAGTGTTCCTTAGTTAAATAAGCAGATATGATTTTGTATGAAAGTCAAGTTTGTACATGTTAAAGGAAAAGTATTAAATTACCATGTTCCAGGTGGACTTTGCTGACATTCTCGACGTGGATAGCCTTGGTTTTAATGTTAAGGTAATGCTCATTTTGCCATTTCTCTATCCCTTCAAATTCAGGACATCGTTATCTTCTTCTGTTCTTGCATAAAAGTAAGAAATATGCGAGCTTTAGTCGTTAAGCAACAATTTAAAGCCTTTTTTATGAATAAAGTGAATGATTAAGGGGATCTCTTCAGAAATTGGCCTTTATTGAAGGGCTTCTAATTTGTTTAGATTTACTTTTTGTTTACTGATCCTTTCATTAGTTTCATCTCACAGTCATTCTAATAATGTTGTTTCTTATTAGGCTGGTTACAAAGGGACTACTCTGAAGCTTCGAATACCTTTCCCCAGACGAGCTGTAGATAGAAAGTGAGTCTATAACTCCTGAATGATCGCTTGGACTTACAAGAGATGTACTACTAATGTTTGATTTTTTGTTGTGCAAATGTATCATCTCAAACTTCGTATACCTGTCCATAAACAATCTTGGAGCAATATGCTTTTCTGTTGGTTGGTAGAGGGAGAGTCGGAAGCTGATGGAGGAAGTGAGAAGGGACTACTTTTATAAACTGTTTTGAATTTCATTTGATTATTCCTTTGAAAAGTGTAGTTATAAACTTCTAAAATTCAGAATTAGCATGGTTAAACTTATCCTCGTCTTTATAGTGCTCCCAAGTGAATTGAATTGCTTCAGATTTTGTTGGTCGTGTTCTCAGTTTTTGCCCCATTTGATTTTTGCAGAGATGTAAAGACACTCATAGTTGAAATGCTTCAAGCAGCTAAGCATGCAGTCAATTGATCAGACTTGACGGGTAAAGATCCATATTTTCCATTCATAGCCTTCTTTTCTTGTTTGATCAAGTACTCAATTGTACCTACCGTCATTCACTGGTATCTAGTCCTGCCATCAGCCAAGTGACATTAATCGCATTAAGACTTCACATCAACCAAATATAGTACAACAAAGTAATTCATTTAGTCGCACATCATTCTTATAGGTAGGGAAATCCAAAAAGATGTGGGAATAAGCATGCGGATTTTCTATGTGCTTGTAGGCTATAAATCTGTCTGTATCTTTTTGCACAAGGATTTGCTTAACTGACCAGTCGCAATACGATGGCTTCTTTATTTCACAGAGAAGGAGCACTGGAAGTCTGGAACAAACACAGAGAGTATGAAACAGAAGTGATGAACATAAGAATGACGATTAGGTTGCTCCTGTATAATTTGAAGGTTTGGGTGAATATTGTAATTAAAGGATGCGAGTAGGACTGGAAAGAGAGTATTATTATGTGTTGAAATTGCATAAGAAAATTCTGATATGGCTAAAGAAGGGAACGCAACTACGCAAGTAGCACGTGATAAACTCTCATTTTCTCTTGTTAAATTAAAAAACAAAGAAATGGAGATGACCGGATGGATACATGACTTTTTTTTTTTTTTTGCGGTAAATTAACAAGTTTTATGATATAACGACTGCACCTGTATTCTTGTGTCAACCGCAAGTACATGAGGTTGTTTAGGTTCCTCCATATGCAATCTCAAAGCCGAGATCAAAGATTTGCCAATAAGTGCAAGAACATGGAATCAAATAGGGAAGAATTTTAAAGATTACCATAATCGTATATGAATTGTTCTCTTGCTTTGTTTGACCACACACTTATATAGCAATAGTCGACGTACATGCAGGTATAGCGTCAATATTGTCAACCAAGAAATTAGTCGAAAAAAACGTCGCCTGGCTTGTAATATTTATTTTTGGCCCAACAGAGATTATAAATCATTTCATAAATCGAAAAGAACGTCGCCTGGCTTGTAATCTTTATTTTTGGCCCAACAGAGATTATAAATCATTTCATAAATCGATCTTCCAGTTACTAATACAGATTTTGAGTTACCAAAAGATGATTAAAAAAAAAAAGAAAAAGGAAATAAAAGAAGAGTTGCAACTACTTGCTCTCTGTGGAAAAAATAAAATAAAATAAAATAATTTAACGCATCACCATTTTGTCTGAGACTACCGATATATCGGTCATTTTTATACTTGTTCCAGAAAGCACTTCAACAATTTGGTAACTTGGCAAGGTACTAATACAATGTAAGATGAGTTTTGTCATAGAGAGCATGATCACATGAATAAGATTACTTCTCTCATTAAAATTTTGGGACAACAACTAATGCTTGCACCACTTCTCTCTCTCCCTCTGCTTCTAACTACTCCACTTCAAAGACCCACAAAAACACCACAAAAAGAGAGAGGCTTCAGCAGACCCCGGACTATTTCTTCATTCTGAATCGCTTTCCATCGCCTTCAATCCTCTTGGTCTCTGCTTCACCATTAAATTAAGTACCAAGATTAATTTAAAACAATATCGATAATAATTCCATTATTTTACGCCACATTACTAAATAAAACAAAAACAAAAGCATATCCCCCCAATTCAACAACACACGCCTGCATAATTTTAACCGAAAAAGCAATTGAGGTGAAAAAAGAATAAACACATACCTTCTTAGTAGACTTCTTCTTCTTCTCCCTGACTTCATACCTCTCTTGGCACATGTCACTTAACCATGCTCCTGGACTCACCAACTGCTTCCATCCCCAGAAAATAATATTGAACACAATATCAAAGTGTTACAAAATGAAAACTCAGATCAAAGATTCGAACCTTCAGATCTTCTACATTCAGATGAAATTGGAAAAATCCATAGAAAGGTGGACTTACAAGTAAAGTTCTTTGAATGGTCTTGGGCCTTTTCTTGGGCCTATGTGGAAGCTTACACCCTTTCATAGCCATAAAATCTTCCTCTTTCTCTTTACTCGTCAAAGTTAAGTACAACTTTGGCCAAACAACCCCACCTCCATTTTCCACTGCTAACTTTCCGTTCCTCTCCGGCGACACCGCTGTTAACTTCCGATTATTCTCCGATTCAAGCGTGGAAGCCTCAGAATTCCTGTAACCAAACAAACCCACATCAAAAATTCAAGTGAACCTGCAAAAGTGTAATCTTTTTGCTGAGATTTTCTTTTTGGATTACCTGGTATGACGAGTGAATGGTTGAAGAGAGGATGTATCTTTATCCAAAAAAGTGAAAAAACTAGATGTGATTCTCCGGCGAACTCTGCGGTCACCACCGTAAGAAGAGATTTGAGGTCTGTCTCTCACTCTCACACATCTGAGTCTTTTTCTAATACCCCACTTCAAGAACAAATCGGCTTCTTGTGATTTGCATGCTCTTTGATTCTTCTCACCCTTCTCCATCTTCTGTCATTGAAGACAACAAAAAGATAAAATCTTTAGGGACCCAACTGGAGCATATACTTACACGGAGCAAGAAATGAAGAGTTCAAGTTGGATACAATATTTACCTTTAACGTTTCCACAGAATTAAGAACAGAGTTAAGGATTGAACTAAATTAGAAACTTTTCTTAACTACTGTAAAACAGAAAGGTAAATTTGTCTTCACAGGAAAGAAAATTAAAAACCCATATACGAAAATCTCTAATCTCTCAAGGTTTTGAATGGGTGTTAATTTTCTTGTCAGAGACTTCTCATCTCTCCTCTCCGCCTGAGTTTTGATAAAGAATGGAGGGGTCGTCTTCTTCTCTCCTTTAAGTTTGTGTGCGTTCAGATAACTGAGAATGAGTGTTTTGGTATTGACTCCCATTATAGCCCAATCCGAGGCGTAACAGCCCAAGCTTCTTCAGTGTTTGATTTCTTCCGGGAGCAGTATCCTTGAAGTCCAAAGTTAGGAAGGGACTAATTCAACCATTAGCCCGGCCCATTTACCTCTTGAAAATCATATCTCATAGTGAATTTTAAGATTTTTGTAAATTGACTCAAAATAATCTCTTTCTGTGCGGAAGTGATACGGAGTAGATCCCTGACTGGATTTTGGGCTTATAGATTAATATTCAACTCCAGATTTTTTACTTCATTAGTTTGAAACCTGCCCAACTAGGCCTTACATTAAGCTCAATTTTCTTCAACAACAAAATTGGTTGATTCAATTGGACATCTTTTCTACTATATAATAAAGTAACTATGAAATATGCTGTTATAATTGAGGTTGAGTCAACTACAATGCATTTTATCTTGTAAGGTTGTACAATTAATATATTTAAAATGTGTTATTTTATTAAAAATATATAATAAAATAATTTTGTTAAAACTGCTATTTTATAATATACGGAGTATACAACATATTGTATTTTTTTTATTTCTCGTTATAATTTTTTGTAATTAGTAAAATTTTGAATTGAGTGAATGATGCTATAAAGTAAGAATAAGTTAAATAATTTATATTATTAAATTTTTTAATATAAAAAACATTACAATTAATTTAAGACTACTAAAAAAATAAATATTACAATTTTTTTTGAAAGTAAGAAATCCACGGTCAATGAGTCAACGAAATACAGTAAAATGGAATTAGAAACTTTACCCGCTAAAAATATCTGATAGTTGAAAAGTCAAGATTACCCTTCGGAACGTAAACCACATGACTCAGTGTTAGGGCATAATCGTCTATACGTGGTCCCCCACTTTCGGAAAAGAAAATTAGAAAACGAACGCGGCTTAAGAATGAAAAAACAACCAAAATGGAGGGGACCCACACAGAACCGTCGTCGACAGCTATTCGGCACCGAAAAGGCTAAAGACACTCTGTCAGAAAACGGGCAGGGCGGGCAATTATGTTCTCAATTCTCAAAAGCAGAAGGCGCATGTGGTGGGTGTAACGGTCGCCACGGTCCCCCTGCCCGTTCACGCCCTTATAAAATAAACCGTTCTTTCCCATTTCCTTCAACTCATTCATCCTCTCTCTCCATTACTCGTCTCTGCAAGTACAAATATTTTTCTCTCTAAAGAAGTAAGCTACTGCAAATTTATAGGCAATGAAGATGACGCTTTTCATTGCTGTTGTGATGATGTTGATGGCGTTTCAGAATGTTGCAGCACAAATTGAGGCACCCGTACCCAGCCCTGTTTCAGATGCTGCCATTTTCGTACCTACTGCTTTGGCTTCTCTCGTTGCCCTTGCTTTTGGTTTTCTCTTCTAATTTCGATGCCCTTCCATATGGATTTTACTATATATGTAGCTATTTCAAGATTCTTCGTGTACGTGTATGTATCTACGATGTAATGGTGGTTGTGGGTCCTTATGGGATATGAGATTAGGGTCGAGGGAGATGGAAAGGGATTGAGAACGATGTGATTTGATTTGTTTCTGAGATGTTTGATTCTTTATACATTGGAGTAGTAAGCAATTCACTAGTTTCTGTGGATGTACTACTCTTCAACATATTATTGATATTCTTGATGTGCTTCGTCAATGTTTCTTAGCGACAATACACGTGGATATATGTGTGTGCGCGCGTGAGCGCGTTTGAATTCTTATGATTCGTGCTAATGTTTAGCGTTACTGTCGTATATCAACCCTAGGCTTTTTCTCTGAATAATTTTTGAACAGTAGAGCTGCACAAATATTTCACCGAATCGAATTAACCGATCGAATTTTTTTTGATTAAATCGAATAACGGATCGATTTGAATAAATTAATACGATTTGAATGTCAAAAAGTATATAACCGAATTAATTGATCAATTACTGTTATTGATTTTTTTTTAATCGTAATCGACCGATTATATAAAGAGAATAAGCATATTATTAGAATTTCAATAATTATTTTTTCCCTCTCTCTCCTTTTGTTTTTTGTGTTCTTTTTTTTTCCCTTAATTATTTATTGTTGTTATGATCCTATTATTTATTTCCTCTATTTCAAAATTATAGCTACTTTTAAGTCTCATTAAGCTAAGTTTTTATAATATTAAATATAAAATTTTATATAAATATGTTAAATATTTAGATTTTTAAAATTTAAAAATACAAGTATTTATATATATAGCTTACAACATTCATTTTGATATCACATTATAGATACTTGGAGCTCTATTAAATTAAAATTTTAAAATAGTAAAGTTTAAATTATAATATAAATTTTAAATTAAGTCGGTTATAAACGACTAATCGACCGAATTTAACCGTAACCGACCAACCGATAATCGATATATCGACTTGACTTTAACCGAATTCAGATATGGAGTGTTCTTTAATCGATTCTTATGGATCGGTTGATTGTTTGAGCGCTAACCGATTCTTATCTAAAATTTCTTTAATCATTTATGAAGAAAGTACATAGAAAGATAAATTAGATTGAAAGAGATACTTGAATGGAGTAATGAGTTTTATATTTTTAAGAAAATGTTTATCATTTTTAATAATAAAAAAAAAAGCGTGGGTAGTATAGGAAAAAAAAATAACCAAAAATAATATAAAAAATGAAAAAATGAAAAATAAATTTGGACAAACAAAAAAAAAAATTAAGACATTATAAGTTAGACAGATGTAATACTTCCGAAAATCTTAATTTTACTTTTAGAACTATCAATCCCCTATTTTTCACAAAAACAAAACAAATACATATGCACTTTTGAGTAACAATTTCTGTTTCAACATATGTAAACCTTTTAGTCAGTAATAGTAAGCCAAATTTTACCAAAATAAAAAAAGCAACAAGTCAAACATAAGAATGTAAACCTAAGTTTGATGGAACTCTGAACATGTAAATCCGAATCTCATAATTTGGTTGATGAAATGATTTGTCTGAGCCCATAAATACTTGGGCCTTGGGAGGTTCACATATAATCAACATAGGCATCTGAGCCCATGAACACTTGGGCCTTAGGAGGGTTCTTATATAATCAACATAGGCCCCGAATCAACATAATAAAACGGAGGATATTTCGGAAATTTACCCATCCTTACAAAAATGCACAAGTTGAAACCCTAATCATCGTTTTTTAAGACGACTCCGCCTGTTAGTCGTTCGTGTCAGCGGTAAACCATCCTCCTCAAAATCATATCTGTTTGTTTTTAGGGTTTGTAAAGCTATTGTTTCAAAAAGTTGGCCTTGAAGAGTAGCCATATGAATTGTTTGGAGTTTCATATATTGGCTTAGTTATAAGGCAAATATTGATAATAGGATCTAGTAGTTTTTACTGGATCTCAGTACTAAGGTCTCTTGAGGGGATTATTTGTCATCTCAATCAATCGTCCCCCAAGCAGCCTTGGACATATATTTGAATTTGTATCTAGATTTTAAAGTTTTTTGCCCTCGAATAATCGAATCGGTTTGCAATTCTGCAAACAAAAAAAATACGGTTCGGTTCAGACAAGGGCGCATAGCAAGAGAGCAAGTCGGTCATCATCAATGGTGATCTGATTCGAGCACTCTCCCCTGAATCCAGTTCTTCAAGGTAAGGGACTTGCGTTCCTTTCTGAGATCGATTCAGATTACATTTAATTTTCTTTTTCATTTTCAATTTTGACAGATTTAGGTTTAATAAAGATTTAATTTTGAATACTAATTGATTGAATATTTATTTAATTTTGAATATCTGATTAATTAGTAATCATAAATGTTGATGTACATTAGGGCTGTTCCGACTGACTTTTATCGAGCTTTTTTTCGAATTTTTTCATTTTATTAGTCTAATTGAATTCTAATTCGATTCATTAAGCTCCGCTTTTGTCAAGATCCCGATACATTCATTTTTTCGACCTTCCAAAGAGTGTCAGTTTTACTATTTACTGTTATATATATATATATATCTTGTGAATTGTCATTCTTACTTTTTTGAGCAACATTTTTAATACTTATTCACTAGCGTAAATTAGGATATTAATATTTTCACTAGTAAAATTAATGTTTACAAAAGTTCCTTCAACATACTCCCTCATTCAAAAAAAGAATGATGAGTCAAGACTTATTGACGAGTAAGGCTCATTCAAGGATTATTATTTTTTTGGACGGAGGAAGTATAAAATAGCACAAGGATCTTGTATAAATTTGTGAAACTATTAAATTTTATTGTTGAAAATATCACTTTCTTGTTTTTGTCGAGTTTGGATCTTTCGCAACAAATTTAGAGATTTATAATAATATATTCAAATAATTATCATTGTTTTTGTTGAGTTTGAATCATTTGCAACTAATTTAGAGATTTACAATAATACATTCAAATAATTATCAAGTTTACAATTTGTATGTTAAACGAGTATAAGGTTCGTTCAAGATTCGATTTCATTTAAAAAACTCTTTTAAATTAATGAATTAAATTTGAGTTCGGTTCATTTATAATTTAACTTGATAAAAGTTTATAACATTAAATATTTTTTGATTTTTGATTTTAAAAAATTATTTTAATTTATTAAAAAATTGATAAAATATTTATTTAAGTTAAACTAGTTAAATTTAAATTAGATAAAAAAAAAATTTAATTTTTTCAGTAAACCGAGCTTGAGTTGCATAAGTTTGATTCGACTCAGTTACCCTTGTCCAACAGTGTGCTTCGAGGAAGTGGCGAATTGAGTCTAGTATATGATCGAAAGCAAACTCCTAGTTTCACGTTTTGGGAAAGTCTTGCTTCAAACTTCACAAAAAATCAGGCCTAGCCGCCTAGGAAAAGACTTATTCAAACTTCAAAGACAGCCGTTCTCGGATCTAAATTTGACGAGGACTCGTCTCGTTCTCTGAAGACAAACCTGTTTTAGATCTTTTCATGCTAATTATATTTATTGTTAAATGAAACTTTTGTTTAAATTTTAAATGTTTTGGTTTGATTTTTGAGATTAAATTGATTATTATTGATTTTTGAGATTAAACTGATTATGAGAAACTTAATTACACTTAAAATGGAATAGTAAGTTGTACCGACGAACGTTAGAAACATCTGTCCTTTTCCGGTGAAATGGGCACCTCAAGTGCAACGTACGTGGTTGAATTATTCACCGTATTTTTGTATCGCAACTACAGACTAACTGCTAGCTGTGAGGCTTTGGCATGTTGGAGTTTATTTTAAAATAATTTAAAATTTATTTTTTTATGTAAAATAAATATTTATTAGTTAATTTTTTTTTTAAATAAGTAGAAATATTTTTAAATGAATTAAAATAAATTTATTTTTAAAAATAAATTATAGTTTGATGAGATAAATTGGATCAAAAAGAGCCTATAAGCTGTACAGATACATAGAATCCACCATATAAACCAATGGCTTGTGGGCCTGAAATTCCATGAGGTGCATTTGGATTGGATCATATGGCTGTTCAATCAATCATTTTCTTTTCCCTTTCATATATCTTACTATTAAAATACCTGTAATTTTTAAATACAAAAAATTGTATTAGATGCTAATTTTTTTTTTAATTTTTGGATTTGATTCGAACTTGTTTCATTGAAAATTTGATTCAAACTAAATATTAATATATAAAATATAAACATATCACAAATTTCAATTAATTGTTTTAATTTCTTAAAATTAGTATTTTCATTGATATTTAAATTAATTTTCTCAAAAAAAAAATTAAAATGTTTTGGATTCATTTTGTATTCATATTCAATATGATAGTTAATTGAATTTAAAATACAATTTGTTCGATAAGAATAAAGAAATGTAAGAATTTGTTTATTGGCGAGCACTACCGTTTAAGTTTAACAAACTCTGTTAATACGAAAAAATAACACCGTAATGGTGACTTCACGACAAGCTTACTGGCATATAATAAAATATTAAGAGTTTAAGGACTTGTTTGACATGATTTTTTTTATAATCGCTTAAAATTTATTTGTTAATTATAATAAATTATAAACGAAAAAATATATATATTAACCAATTTTTGTAAATAAATTAATAATATAAGTTATACTTAACATATATATATATATATATATTAATTAATAAAAATAATTAATTTTAAAATAATTAATTTTTAAAATAAATTATAATTAATTTTAATAATAAAAAACAAACAGGTCGCAAGACAATTAAAAGATGCATACATGTACATAGTATAATGTATCCAAACTTCAAAGTGTTGTTTATAAATAATATAGTTATTAAATCGGCTGTAAAAGTCGTCTGCAGAAAGATCAACTTAATGTTTGTTTGATGGCAACATTTGGAGCTCATTAAATTATAATTTATAATTTAAGTTTAATTTTTTGTTAAGATTAAAATTAAAAATTAAAAATTTAATATATATATATATACACGTTTTTACCAAACAAACCATTTGTCATATAAATCAGCAAGTGCTTATTTCACAGGACCAGTAATTTTTATCAACTCCACCAATACAATACAACTCAAAGCTTACTAATTATATTATATGCACTGCACAGTCTGCACCCTCCTCCTTTTTTAAACAAATATTTTTATAAATACAACCCCAAGGGAACTAAGCTGAAATATGAGCAGGATATGCAGAATATATATACATACATTATAGATTTATGTTCAAAATACAAAATACTCATATATTATTGGAATCCGGTGAGCCCACAAACAGATACTATTCACGCCGGGGAATGGTCTAAAGGCCATCATAGTAACCACCATATGTAATATGGGCTCTGCTGAGTGGAATTCCTCTTGCTGCTGATAGTGCTTCATCTACTTCCTTCATCCTCTGTGTAACCCAAATTCATTTAATATCTTATCTTAGTTAATTAATTATAATAAAAAATTAAATTTTTATTAAATTTTGTACCCTCTGCGTATGATCATACGATTAGGGTTATGTTTGAAAAAAAAAGGGGGGGCATATATATGAAAGAATTGTTAATGAAATTCACAAACCCTGTCATCAACATAAATCTGAAATCGAAGCTTTTGATGATGATGCTGTTGATTCTTTTTTGGGCCACTTCCTAAAATGATGATGCAAATGGTAGCAGCTGCAGCAACACCAAACGAACAAATTGCACCAATTCCAGTTAAGCTCCACTTCCACATGTTTGCACCTTCTTCATCACCATTATTTTCATCCCAAGCAATGATCTCATTTTCATCTTCTTCTTTCTCACTCTTTGCAGTTTCCATGGTCTTCTGATCATCTTTCTCCTCAAACTGAATTTTACGAGCCTCAATTTGAGGCAAAATTCCCCTGTTTCCGGACTTGGGGGAATCCATTTTCATGTCGACAAATTTATTTTCCTCCATTTTCTTGAAGAAAATTTGTGAAACCGATTCTTGATCCGCTCCATCGGGTACTCCAATATTTGGAGACCTGATTTTCTGGGGTAACTCAATCATGATCTTTTTCACAACTTCAAGATCAGGGGCTTTGAGAATATCGGGTTGCAATTGAGGAACAAGTTGCTTTGGCAGTCTTGAATCCTGATCAGTCGATTCGACGAATTTTTCGGATTTTCTTGAAGATGGGGATATGAAGTAATTCATGTTAAAGACAGTGTTTGATGGATTCTCCACATATTTTCTCGAGTAAATTTTGTTTCCCCCATCGTCATGGATTTCAAGAAATCCATCATCAGGAATGAATTCCCACTCATCAAGGTCCATTTTCTGTGGAATTGCTGAAATGGGAAGAGAAAATAGAGGGTTTAAATTTGGGGAGTTTGTTGAATTATTGAATTTAACGAAGGTTGGCTTTCACGGAGGAGGCCACCTTCAAGGGCGTCCTCTTGCTCTGAGAGTGAAGATTGAACCAACTAGCTGGAAGATAAAAGTATGGGATGATTGATTGACTTGGGGCCTTGGGCCTTATTTGTCTAATACGTGTCAAATGGAGTATGGTCCAAAGGGACAGCTTAATATTCCATCAATTTTACTAAAATTATAATATTTTTTTTCAAATGTCTTAATATAATTATAATATTTTTTTTTTAAATTTTAATAATATTAATTATTTAAATTATTTTTAAATTTTCAAATATATTTATTATTTTTTTATTATTTTAATATTATAATTCGTCATTTTAATTATTATTTAAAGACTATGATTTATTATTTCATCAATTGGTTTACTATTTAAAATATATATTAATATTATAATTCACAATTTTATTTATTATTTTATTATTTAAAATTATAATATTAATATTTTAATTTTTAATTTTTAATTTTAATTTTATTTTAATATTTAAAATTATAATATTATTAAAAATAATTTAAATAATTTATTTATAATTAAATATATTTTTAAAAATATATACAAAAATTTAATAATTTAAATTTTAATGAGACGGAAAAAGTAGTAGACATTCTAGTATTTAATTTGATGTAACGCTTTGAATATTACTTTTTTAGTATTACAATTTTTATTTATTAATTAGTACTTGTAACCTTGAATCTTTGATTACTCTAATAGTCTAATGTTACTTTGGATAAAGATCGACAATAGTATTTTACTCAAATCTGATTGGATTGAGAATCAGCTCTCAAGATTCTCCCATTCGTCTGTGGCTTAAAGACTTCTAGAATATAGATAAGAATATAAATTAAATATTAAAGGATAAATATTCTCTCTGTCTTAAAATAATTATAATATTTTTAATTTATTTTTAATTTTTAATTATAATATAAATTAATGAAAAATAAATTATTTTAATATATTTTTTTATGTATGTTAAAATATGTGTTATATAATTATTAAAAAAAAATATTATAATTATTTTAAGACGAAAAAAAATAATAAAATTATAAAAACAGTAGTTAGTTTTGATGATGAAAAAGTTGGGCAGTTGCTTGTTGGGTTTGCTTGGAATGATGGTGACTGGGAGCTATTTGAAGGGGAAAAGGAAAAGATTGAAAGTGAAAGCAATACAACTACTGGCCACCGTCTAGTATCTTTTATAGTATTATACGGAGTACTATACATTTGTGGACTCTCTCCAGGTGTGGTGGGGGTTTGCCTCTGTACAGTAGTGTTTCTACTGGTACTGCTTGAGTGCTTGGTATAACATATTTAAAAATAATTTATAATTTTTTTGTTTATTATAATTTTTTGTTTAATTAAAAAAATATTTATTGATTAAATTTAAATTATTTTTATAATATTATAATTTAAATAAAATAATAATAGTTAAAGTAATAAATCATATTTAACAAAATAAAATAAAATAAAATAAAATAAAATATTTTTATTTTTATTTTCTTTAAATAATAAAAAAGTTACATTTAAATTATTTATTTGTTTGAAACGGAGAGAGTACGATACAGATGGCTGAATCAGATTTTATTACGGAGTAGAAGGAAGGCAGTCAATTTTAATCGTTTTCCAAACGCATCCTCTGTTTTCTCTTCAAAATGAAATGAAACACGTCTTTAGCAACATAATTATTGATTACGTGGTGCCCGAAAGACCCAACCAAAGTAATAAATGGAGATAGAAACGACACCAACGTTGAGTCTCTGTTAAAAGTTGATTAAAAATAAATAAAAATCCATCATGTTCATGCAGTGTCGTGCGGACCATCTTCATCTACAGACAAATAATTTATTTTATTTTATTACCAACAGATACCGACAAAGATTAAAATTTGAGATTTTTCAAATCTTTTGTCCAACTAATTTTTCCAAAAAATTAAAAATTAAAAACAATTCTTATTTTCACACATATTTTTATTATTTTACACATATCTCACATATTATACAATATTATTTTTTATGATGGGTTATATTTTTAAGTTTTTGTCTAGGCTTAACCCCCCATCTTAGAATTTCTGTAATATAGTTTTACACCTATGCATTCCTGTGACACAAGTTATGATATTTATAAAAAATATATTAAAACATGTTATTTTTTAATTTCTTTATTATATTTGTGTATTATATATTTAATTATAATTTAAGTATTATTAAAATATAACATTTTAATATGTTTTTTCATGTATATTAAAGATAAATACTACTTCACCGCTAAAAAGTGTTAGCAAAAATCTGAAATATGACAAGACTGCTTTGAATGAGCAAGTTGTTTTTAATACGTGCTTACTACTAATATACTCCTACAATCTGAAAATTTGGATTTTTTTATTTAAAAAAAAAAAAAAAAAGATTATTTGGTTAAATACAGTATATTATGCGGAGTATACCCTTTATAGGCAAAAATCACCACCCTCAACCCGAATAACTTGGGTGCTAAGATCGGTGGAATTAGACGTCTCGTGGCTATCTGTGCAGCCATAGGAACACCAAATCAGCAGAAACGACAAAATGAAAAATGGCAAGGCTTAGCCATGGTGCTACACCAGGTCATAAAAGTATACCTTCTACAGCTGAAAGTACAATTTATCAATAATTACATGTTTAAATTCCACTATCTGTAAGAGTATATGTTCATATGACCAAATAAAGTATATAACATACAACAAAAAATGAGAGAAAAATATAGTAGCGGGTCTAAATTAGATTTACACTTCTGCGACTGTCTATTCTCCTCACAAATTGAAGCAAAACTCAAAAAACTACAACAGTTTCAGCTATCATCGCCCATAATTGATTTTAAAAATATTTTAAGTCACAGAAACGATTTTTTTTTTTTTTTTTTTTTTATAATAAAACTGTGAAAAGAGGGGGAAGTGGGAGCAGGCTTATATAGACGCAAGTTCATGGGCCATGTTAAGACTTAAGACGAGTATCTAGACGACGAGTTTTTACCTAAAGAGACTGAAGCCAGGGAAGAAGCCCAAACACGGATATTCTTTGCACCACGATGGAAGTTACCGGTTTTGCATAGTTTCAACTTGGTCCAAATCCTCTTCACGTCAACCATCTGAAGGACCCGCCCGAAAATTTGGCTCGTCTCCCCAAATATTTCCAAGTTCAAATGTGGTCCATATGACATCCATAAAGCTTTGAAGTGTAACAAGACTTTTGGGTATACGTATGTAAAAGCAGTTAAAAAGAGAAATAACAGAGAGAATACGAGGTAAGGTTCCCTTCTTAGAATCTCACTTGGTGATAAACTTAACCACGACTCCATAACAAACTCTCCACGGTGTCCCAAACGGATTGGTTGCTCCACAGCAATATATTGAACCGGTTCCCATCCTACAAATTTTAAGAATTAGGTGAACAAAACTCAATTAGTTATACTAGTCTGAATTTCTTAAGGCTTTCATCTGTCATAGGGAGCTATGTAATTTTACATAGATTTATATGTATCAATTACCTGTTGTTTTCCTATAGAATCTTACAAGGGATTGGAGATCTTTTGCACCGTGAAATTGCATTATTGATGACTGCTTCACCATTAATAAAGTGGGGAAGCTGTGCACCCCATACCTTGAAAGTATGCTGCAGTAGGACCCACAGAAAAGCAGATGATAAGAAAAGGTCGGTAAAGACTTGAAAACACAGGTATTAGGATTAGGCATTTCAGCAGTAACTTTTACTGAAAGCAGAAATCAAGCAATTTGCTTTTTCAGAAAAAGAACACGTATATAATATCAGAAAGATTCAAAAGGGAACTTATTTAGCAAGAAAGGAGAAAACCTTTTTTTTTTAAGCTTAACCGAGGAATCTAAACAATTGGAAAATAGTCCCAATTGTACAGTTGGAGGTTTCAAAGCCACTCCCAAGTTTTTTAATGTACCAACAAATAGAAGGATGATGATTGGAGACGATTCAGAGGCTTCTCTTAAAACCAAACCAGGAAAAGGGAATAGAAAAAAGGAAACAATGAAAAGGTTGGTAAAGAAAGGGAGAGAGTGAAGAAATCACCTTGGCACTACTGAGGATTCTTCAACAGCCAAATGTTCAATTTGAGGAAACATGGAACTCAAGACATTGAATGTTGAGAGCGCATCATGAGAGAATGGACACCAGGAAGCATAAAAGAGCACAGAAGTGTATGCATTCAAACCTCTGGAACTCAAAGTTTTGTCAAGGAAGTCGCTGCCCACCTGACAAATATCAAAAGTTATCCACATATTATAAGTAATAAATACCAGTTGACAAACAAATCGTGAGTAGTACCAACCCACGACAAAGTAGAAAACAGTGAATTAATGAGAACTACAAGCAAAAACACGTGTGCCGTATGTCAGTTTATAAACGACAGCAAGATTGAATAATTAATGATGATTATCAGTGATTCATCTTTACAAATAACTGTAGTAGGTTTGTCCCTTGGTATGGAAAATTGTCAACATCAAACCAAAGGAAGAAAAATACACACTACTTGAATGATCTTATGATCCATACATGGACTTTGTACTAGGATTACTAGAGATACATTTCAGTACGATTCTCAGTCTATCTTTCTCGCGGTAAACTGATATTTAGAGATGGACCACCTTGTTCCTTGTCCAATGATTTCCCTTTACTGCATGAGTTATTCTACAGCACATTGTGAAAATTTCTCACACACGGATCGAATTATCTAATCTTTTCAACCCTTCGCTGAAGGTCAATAATCATTGCTTGTTGGGACTGATCGAGTAGCTAATTCAAGTCAATTATTAGTATGATAGGACTTTGGCTCTAATAACTCGGCACAGACCACAGCTGATATCTCAATGAGAGTATGAGAGATTATTAGCAGAAAACAAAATATCAATACGGTTCCTGTACCCATTGAGGCATGTCTTTTGAAAAAGTATACTTTTCGGAAGCAGACTTTAGGAGATACATGACAGATTTCCTCAAAAACTGCAATAAGCAGTGGGCCATCTAACCTATCCCCTATGAAGAGGTATAAGCATTGTGCTCAAAGTTTCCTCCTACATAAAAAATAAAATAAAATAAAAAATGTCTTCCATTTCACTTTAAACAGCGGTCGGTGATGTCCACTTTATGATGCCATTGTTTCTCAACATCTGGATCCCTTTTATCCAACAGGTGTAGAAGGCACATAAAGTTTATAGAAATGACATACGTTCTCACAAAGTTAGCTTATTTAGAATTGCATGATTAGATTCTATATCAGGCTTAATACCTGTGGAATTTTAACATTATTCTTATTTCTAAATCTTCTTTTTTATATAGGTGAATTTTGCCCCAAGTCAACTATGGAGACGGCACCAGTGACCATGAGGAATAAGGGGTCTTCCATTTAAAGCTTATTCTTCTTGTTTTATTTCATTTATATTACTACTAGGTCTTTATCTTCTTTCTAATCTTGAATTACTCGTTTGACAGAAGTCGATTTCCTGCAAGCCCTGACTATTTTCATCCTTATGGAAACAAAAGGAACAAAGGAAAAACTCGCAGCTACGTCCATTTAGTTTGCTGTTAGACTTCTCTAGAACTAGTAACATTCAAAACCCTCTTATTGAAATCTCATGGGAGCAACCTTTTTTCCCCTTGTTAATAGAAAAAAGCAACAGAAACTTCTGACCTCGCGGTCAGCAACAACCAACAACATTGAATAGGTTGTAAAGAAGAAAAGACAGAACATGCAGGCTCTTTGTAATAGATAATACAATTATAATTGAATCAGTACCATTATTCTGCTGAAAGTCGATAAAATAATACCATATATACATTGATATATTAATCCTTTTTGGTACATTGATATATTAATCCGCCTCTAAATGTGAGAAACTTCCATCAGCTTTCTTTATTTAAAATGTTTTGAATTAAAGGTCCCAACTTGATAATATTTGTTTATTTATTCTCCACAACTAGTACCTTTATGTCTCTCTGCAGAAAAAATATACCCAAAAATATTCGAAAGTCAAATGGAAACACCTTTATTCAGATTCCCACTTGTAATTACCCGAGCTCAATAAATCTTAAATAGAGAATTTATATAAAAGTAATAATTTTTGATTTCGCAAAAGCATAAAGATAATCAGAAAATCTTAATTATATTTCAACAACCAATTCCTCAAATCAAACGCCGGAAATTTGTATGGTCATATCAACAGAACAATAAAGTTCAGGGTTTTAAATTATTAAACGGAAAGCATTAAAACGAAAATGGAAAGAAAAAAAAATAGATAAATAAAGAATTGAGAAGGGAAATGGCACGATGATTGACATACCTGAAGAGGCGATCTGGGGGAATAAGAGAACGGAGATTGAGATTGCAGGGTATTGAGGAAGAACGTCCATTGGTGAGGGCACATAGCCGGTGGTGGTGGTGGCGATGAGGCGGCGCATAATATCGAAGAAACTATGCAGACTAAGAGAAAAGATTTCGACATGGGAGTATTTATGGAACAAGAAGAAGAAGAAATTTGAGAGAAAATTCAGAGAGATGAACACATAAAAAGGGTAAATTTATTTATATGAGATTTTAGGAGGAAAGACCAACGACGACGACTTTTCTCTTTGTCACGTATGTATGTATATGTATGTAGGGATTGGAGTAGTTGGTATTATATCCTTGTCGCGAAAATTGAGACCCTGATGAATATTTATATTCCGGCTAGATGTTCAAATGACTATCAACTAGTCTCCGTGTAACAAAAACAATTATATTTTATGGAATAAATTATGTTTGATGTTGTTATAAAAATCTTGTTTATAAAAATAAAATTTTGTGTATCGCCTAAATTTATTTATTAATTTTTAGAATAATAAATAGTAGTGATGATAGTGAGTGTATGAATTTTTAGGTAGATAATTCTAACTAATATTTTTAAAATTATAATATAATGTTATAATAATTGTAATTTTTTTATTGTTAATATAAATAATATTTTACATTATCTTTGCAAAAATATATTTTTTAAATTATAATTAGACATTTATTTATAAAAAATATATTTTTTTATAATAAATATCTAATATGGGAATAAACGGAGTACAAATTTAAAATTTACCTAAGCTCTTTAGGGTTTCGTGCGCGTGCGTACACACAAAAAAAAACATCAATTACGAAAAGTGTCAAAAGTTTTGTTTTAGTAAAGGAAAGGTGATATTCTTAAAAAATAGAAAACGAATAATTTTTTCTTAAAATTTATAAATCAAAATTTGAAATCTTAAAAATAAAAGTTTGAAGTCTTTTATGTTTGAGAATGACAAATACGTTTACGCATATATATTTTTAAATAATTTATAATTTTATCTATTAAAAATAATTAAATTCATATTAAAAATTAGAGTCTTAAAAATAAATTTATAAAAATTAAAATATAACTGTAGTAACGATTATACTTGGGAAGTAGTTAAGTATTCTAATGCATAATACATACTGTATAATTAGTTAATTACCATTTCCTTTCTAATTTCTCTCATATTTACAAAGGAGATTAGGAAGGAGAGTCGTTGTACTTTCATTCCTAAATTTAGAAGTAAAAATAATCACTGTCCTCTTACTAATTCTTTGATTTTTTAAGTTGTAACTCTATTTTATTTAGTTTCCCTTCCTTTTTTCCTTATCCAGAATTCCCCCCAAAAAAGAAAAATTAGGGTTCGTGAACCAAAATCCGCGTAATGGAAGCAGTAGCAGATAAGAAAGAAGCCGAGAAGCCTAACACCGATAAAGAAATTGAAGATAGCGAACGCCAAGACCGCGATCTCAAAGCTGGTCTTCACCCTCTTAAGGTCTCTATTTACATAAATATATATGTATTCGTCACTTCATTTAGCACTTTCCATGTTATATCTTTGCGCTAAAAATAATTGATAAATATTCAATTTTTCGTGTTTCTGTTTGGTTAATCAAATATTAATATCCTTTGGCGAACAATGACATACCAGATTATGAACCTAAATGGATAGTTGGTTCAAGGTTGATACTTTAAACTGTTTGCATGAGGTAGAATGATAATTAATTAGTGTTATACTGATTATGTTTTTATAATGATTACTGGCTCAATAATTAATTTTTTTGATAATTATAGGCCGCCAGTGACTTGATCCTGAACAGACCGGGTCTAATAAAACTCCACGTGTGTTATAAACCTAATTTGGATTGACTTCATATTATATTGCATTGTCAATCATCAAAATCTAATTTACTTATTTAGGTTGATTAGTTAAAAAGAAAGGGTACCTAGCTACAGCTAAAACTACGAATTGCCTTTGGTAGGATCATTTCTTTGAATAAAAGGAGGGTTTTTTTAGAAAGACGTTAAAGATGTATGAGATTGTTGTTCCGTCCATCATAAAGAACGATAAAAGGTGGCAAAACATGTCACTAGCAAAGAACAGCCCATTTGATCGATATGAATATCAGTAATAGCTATCAAAATTTATCGTCTGAAAGGGCTGATTATTGACGTCAATAGAAAAATCAAAGTACACACTCCATATCCAAGCAGCGAGACAGTGTCTTTGAGAACCTCACGTTTCTCTTGGTCTAGATACCCAAAACTACAAACACCAGTTACATTGCCATATGATTGACCACTTTACATTTACCATACCTCGTAAATGAGGAAGAGAAGATGATGAGTTAGCTTTGGTTAGCTTAATCTAAGCACTAACCAAGAGCTTAATACATATGGGCTGAAAGAGGGCTAGAGGAACTTGTCTATAATTAGTTAGTGTGTCGGTGTATGACATCCTTGAACAAGGTTTTAATTTCAAACTATCTAAACAATTAGAAGAAGAGGTGATAGTAAGTGGACAATGCTGTAAATATTTCTTTCCTTCTCAATCAAAGAGGAGATGAGAGACCACATAATAAACAGGTCCACTGGATAATTTAATGTGTGGAGGTACACATTGATATCTTGAAGATCGTGCAGGTTTTTTTTCTTGCCAATGAAGGCCGTTTAATTAGACAATCTACTCAGCAAAGCTTTATGCCCCTGTCCTACGTTTCTAGTTTCATATCTATTGTAAACGCTTCTTTCAGAAATCCAGAACTTGATTAATTAATTGTTTCTATTTCTCCTATATGCTTTTTAATTGATTAACTATCTGCGAAGTCCATTTTACTTTGAAACTGAATTCGACCCTCATACATTTACTTATAAATAATAGCAAAAGATACATTTATCAGTAGGAGGATGTTTAGTATCTGTTTACGTTTTTTAGTGGTGGCATGAATTGGTATTTGATGTTCTCCCACCCCCGTTTTCTCCCTCAAGTTTAATATTTTTGTGATTATTCTTGTAATGTCTCTCATATTAACCTTAATTTGATGATCAGCACAAGTTTTTATTCTGGTACACCCGACGAACACCTGGAGTTCGAACTCAGGGGGCATACGAAGACAACATAAAGAAAATAGCGGACTTTAGTACGGTAAATATGTGTACCTCCTCATGTCTTGTGCTGGTAGATGTTTCTTTTTCTTGCATTTAAGAATTATTGGTTTGCAGGTTGAAGGCTTTTGGATCTGCTACTGCCATCTGGCTCGTGTATCATCCTTGCCAATCCCAACTGATTTGCAACTTTTCAAGGAAGGAATTCGTCCGCTATGGGAGGTGACATTTGATGCCCTCAAGTCTATTAGTTATTATCCTTTTTCACTTATGTAGAAACAAACTCTTTGGCCATTTCCGTTACTGAAGGCTTTTTATTTTGAGAAAATGGGAGGCAAGGGACTGCACACATATTAACTCCCTAAAGTTGTCTGTTGAAATGGTGTAATGACATGAATACCCTTAATGAAATAGTAGTTATGGGGGACTTAGTAACTGTGCAGTTCTGTATGCCCCTTAATTGCATTTGTTTTAAATTGAACTTAACAACTGTTCTCTCCTTTGATCTGTTATTTTTAATTAAATCAGGATTCTGCTAATTGCAATGGTGGTAAGTGGGTAATAAGGTTCAATAAGGCTGTCTCAGGTCGCTTTTGGGAGGATCTGGTGAGTGAAAAAACTGCATTTTTTTCAGGGAGCATGCTGTTTTATTTGATTCCGTACAATGTTCATACATCTTTGATATTTCATGTCAATAGAAGTTCGTAGATTTTCAGATGCTTGGTGGTTTTTATTCTTATGGGGATTCTCTTTGATACTGTAATACATAATCTCTTTTTTTTTGGACAAGTTTCTGTACCACATATTTTCAATTAGATAGTTTGTCTATCCTGACCATTCTGCTTGAATATGACTTCTAGCTTTTCACTAAAATGTCTTCTAGTTCATGTTGCTAAAGTTGATGCTTACGTCAAACTTTAGATTTGTGTCTTAAGACTGAATTTAGACTGAACATAATGAGGGTTTCTAAAGATGGATTTCCTTGCTTCTTTATGGACTTCTGCCACGATGCATTAGGGCATTCCCGCATCTGATCTTTGTTGAGGTTGGAAAGTTTCCCTGATGAGTGTTTCCTTTCTGTTTCCTCTTGTTATATAAGATGGGAGGACTTCTTATCCTTATTCTGGTATCATCTCTTCTCATCTAACAATTACCCTGTCATGTAAAAATCATGGGTTCTGAGAGCGGTTTAGTAAACATTTAAACCCTAACCAAACTTCTGAAAGCTACTATTGATATATGAATTTTAACTGAAGCTTGTAAATTAATTCTTCTCTCATGAATGTTGTGAAAGTTGTTAGTCTTCTGTTCTCATATGGGATGCACATGCAGGTTCTAGCCTTGGTAGGTAACCAACTGGATTATGGTGATGACGTGTGTGGTGCAGTACTGAGCACCAGATTCAACGAGGATATACTGAGTGTCTGGAATCGCAGTGGGTCTGATCAGCAGGTCAACCATACTTCTAGCTGTCAATTACTCGCTCCGTTCCAAAATTAGAAATATCTTAAAAAGATAACGGTTTTTAAAAATAGATGTTCGATTACAATTTTTACATAAAAGGTGTTTTTAAAACGCTAGTATTATTTTTAGAGATTATGTGAAATTTCATCAGTATTTATAACAAAATGATAAATTTGAAATGTCATGGTGTTTTATTATACTAAAATGAAAATATTATATTTAATTTTGGATCGTACCGAAAAAATAATCATCTCTACTGTTGAAACCAAGTTGGTCTGTTTTTTTCATTTTGAATTTAATAATAAACTGAATTTGTTTTCCAGGCTGTGATGACTTTAAGAGACTCGATCAAACGGCACTTGAAGCTTCCCCACAGCTACATTATGGAATACAAACACTTTTGGTAGAAGTTGAAAATTTGTGCTTTTGAAGTACATTGAAACCAAAAATTTAAATTATTTGATATATATGAGAAGTTTGTCGTAAATTATTTAATATGAGAATTAATTAAATATCTTTTTTTTAAAGTACTTTTGTTTTTTAATTAGCCAACTATTTTTAATTTTATTTATAAAAGGATTTTCCCTAAAAGTTTTACTATTAAAAGTATTTTACAATATCAAAATGCAACCCAACACACTCCTAAGAGAGGTCTTAGTACTCCAGTGTCTCTCAGTACTCCAATATATAAATAATTTATAATATTTATTGCATTAATCAAAAATAAATATATTAACATTAATTTTAAAATTTAAAATTTTTTTGAGTTGACTAAACTAAAATAAATATGTTTTTGTATGGAGGAGATGGAGTACATCACTTACTGGATTTTGGGCTTCTAAGTTAACTAGTTTGAATGTTCGGCGTTGTCCGGACTAGACATAATTATTTATTAATATATTTTTAATTATTTATTGATATATTATAAAAAAATATTGTAATATTTATGTAAATTTTTTTAATATTTAATTAGTTATAAGTTAAAACATTTGACATTATGTATATATATTAATAAATTATTTATTTATTTGATAAATAAGTTTTTGAATTTTATTTTAAAACAAACTCTTTGATTTTATTTTTTTGTAAATAATGATCTATTATAATTTTTTAAAATTAATCGAATTTATGTTCATATACAAAAACAAATTAGAAGTTATTTGTAAATTTTTATATTTTTATTACCAATTTTTTAATTCATGTATGTAATTAAACTTACTAATATAATTAAATAGGGATTATATATGAAAGATAATAGATAGGTCATACTTATTTTTATTAATCATTATTTTATTAATACTATTAACATTTTTCATTATAAAATGGAAATGAATGTGTAGAATAAATAGCATATTGAGAAAAAAATATATTTTGTACTTATATATATGTTAGATGTTTGGATTTAATAATTTATAATTAAAATATAAGCCTAGAGTGATATCTTTAACATATATTATATATGAAAAATAATAGACAATTTATAGTTATTTTTATTGATAATATTTTTTTAACAATAAATTCGTATTTATATATGTTAGAGGTTTATGTTTAATAATTTATAATTAAAATATAGTTAAGTGATAATTTCAGTAAATGTATTGATAATGAAAAGTATGTATACTTGAAAATAATGGAAAACCAAATTTACATATCATTAAGGGAAACATATAGTATTTAATATTTTAAAATTTATTTTATTATATGAGTTTAGTAGAGTGTTAAACTTACTCATAACTGACCAAGAATTTTGATAACTACAATTAATTTTATTTTTTTTTAAATGACCGAGTAGCAAAAGTGTCTAAAAAATAATTAAATGTTGAACTAAAATAATGTGATTTGTGCTTTTTATATATATATATATATATATCCAACTCCAGATTTGCGTCATTAGTTTGAAACCTGCCCAACTAGGCCTTACATTAAACCCAATTTTCTTCTATAAACAAAATTGGTTGATTAAATTGGGCATCTTTTCTACTACATCATAAAATAAGTTTAAACCTCCAAGCACGTAGTTTAATTGTGTGAATTTTTGGAATGAAGAGTTTTACTGTTTATATGGTCATATTTGGCTCGATTCCGGATTAGTTGAGTCCATTGGAAGGGAGAATTTTATTGCTTATATAATATTCTACCCAACTCGATTCCGAATTAGTTGGGTCCCAAATGGGATATCAGCTACCGGGAAGTCAAATAAAAAAAAAAAAAAAAGTTTAGAAGGTGCTAAAGTATTATAATTGCATGTTGTAAAGTTTTATGACATTTTATTAAAAAATATATATATATATATATATATATTATTTTGTTAAAAACATTAATCTACCATAATATACAATATAATATTATTTTATTTTATTTTTGGTATTATAATTTTTTAATATATGTACTCGTCATTTCATGATATAAATCTTTGTTCTAAAAATAATTGTTAAATATTCAATTTTTTTTTTTTTTTTTTTGGTTAATGAAATATTTAAATAGCCTTGGGCGAACGATGATATAGCTGTGTGAGAATGAATGTAGATGGGGGGATAAAGGTTGGAAATTTAAACTGTTCACTGGCGGTGGAATGAGAATGAATTAGTGATGTGCTGATTTTATGTTTGTAAAATGATGGTTACAGGCTATAATAATTAATCAAAATATGTGATAATTAATTATAGGTCGCCAGGGACTTGATCCTTAGAAGACACACACCCACGTGTGTTATGTTTGTAAATTTAGATTGACTTTCATATTTGTAAATCAAAATATTTTTAAGTATTTATTATTGAAAATAAACTATTAAGTTTATCAAACGAGACGTGATAAGCGAGGCAATTGAAAGACTTCAGTGGAATAGGAGAGCCAACTTTAACAATTTATTGAATTCGTCTCACCATTTTGTTTTGTTTCTTCTTTATTTCTTAAATATAGGTCTTATTTTTAATTATATCATATTTAAATTTTTTTGTTCTTTTTATATTTATAATTTATAGTAATACATTATTTGTTATTATATTATTGTTCTTTTATGGATAATTATATTATCTCTTCTCAATTATAAATGTTACAATATTTTGATAGTATTTTAATATAAATTTTAAAACGTTTTTTAAAACACTTCTTACATAATATTTTCATACATTAAATATATTAAAAAATATAACGTATAAATTATTAAATTTATGTTATTTTAAGAGTTATTTATATCATTTCAGTTGTAATCGTTACAATTGTTAGTAAACAATAATTTACATTAAACTGCATAAACTGATAGCAACCAAACAAGATTTCAATTTTTCAAATTCAACTTCAGCTGCTGCAAACATAGTTTCAACAACGTTTGATTTCAGTTGTTTCAGCTACTTAAGTTTCTACTAAACGATCTCGTAGCCTATAGAGTTACTTGCCATCTAGAATAATCCATTGCAATTTCACATATTATTGCCATTGTATGCAGATAGATCCTCTATACAAATTCTATTTTATTGCCACAGTATGCAGATAGATCCTCTATACAAATTTTGAAGTTTTACACTCAGCAACGAACTCAAAATAAAATAACACCACACCGAAAATTTTAGCGTCATCCCGACTCACATGACATCAATATATCAGCTCCGTTTTTCGAGACATTTAGAGCAGTAATTTGAGCATAGGTTATTGAGTCGCAAAGGAAACTTCTTGTTACATAAAATAATATAAAATTCAATATTCTAGGCGGTAGATAGATGACTTAACACCTAAACAGTTCTAATCGGATACTAGTCGGACATAAGCGAGAATTAATTAATTTTAAGCGCCCAATTCACCGACATTTTAAGATTTATTCGGAGATGTCGGGTTTAAGAGGGAATTTTTAGAAAAAATTGTGAGTCAATTAGTTTTAACAAAAAAAAGTGTGAACTAGGCCAAGATATACGAAAGCAGATCATCAGCCTAAGCTTTAATTAGTTTCATGCCAACAATTTCAAATCCAAGCATTATTTTATACGGCCATAACATTGCAGAAGTTTGTTTATTCTTCACTTTTTCTAATTTTGACAGGTTCAAGTACCTTAATTTACTACAATTCTATATTGGGTACCAAGAAGTCTGATGAATCTTCACAAATCAACTAGAGATGCGAGCAATCCTACACCGATGATTGAAGCCCAATGATACCTGCCAAATATTGATTTACTAAATGTCAACTCCAACATATACACAGAAAAGCAGGGAAGTCTCACTACATCGTAGAAGACCTGCTTTTTCCAGGTCAAAATCCTGCTTTGATTTTTAATTATTAATATGTTGGCTTTAGATTATCTGCCTTGTTTAAATGGCAGCACAGTAAATTGCTATAAGTGAGAACACGATATCACTTTACAATGTGTTAGTTGACTAAAGACGAAACACAAATGTAGTTGTAACAAATGTTCAACTCAGAATCAAAACAATTCACAAGGTGTGATGTTATTTCCCTTCAAATGATATTGGCCATTTATGAAGCAAACACAAATAAGTTAATAGTTATACAGTCAACTGGTAAAATCTACTTTCTCTATGAACTTCATCATGTCTAAGGGTTTACCTCTTTTAGTACCTAGTTTGATCCACCACATGAATGTAATTAGCCCCAAAAAAAGAGAAAAGGCAAAGATAGTATAACACCATAAGCCAGGAGAGTGGAGAAAAAGCGAAATTACCACAACCGACCCTTGCACCCGCATTTCCTGTTGTCTTGCTAAGTTCATGGCCACCTGTTGCAAAACCCAAAAGAATTAGAGTTAAACAAGTAAGGTGTATCATGATCATGAATAGTTGCCACATACACTTCAAGTTCAATATACTTGTTACCTTTCTTCCAGTTTTGCCAGCATAGTATAGTGAAAGTTAGCATCTTTTTTTCATATTTCTTTAACAAGTAAATCACCATTTCTTTCATAACTAACAAAAAATTATAAACTGCCGCAAGAGGGCAAAACTCGTGTACACATGGAGTATACAATGGACAATAATCACCGGAAACAAAACAATAGAATAATTGTGAAGAATTGTACTAGACTAAATACGAAATTGGTGCACATCGCTTTACGAACATATTGGAAGCTTTGAGCTAATTCCTAAGTGACATAACAATAATTCCAAAATGACATAACAACTCATTTACAATCATTGTAGTCTGTAGAGAACCCAAAACTATCTCCTGAGAGTTCGTCATTATACCAATTTTGTACTTTCTACCAATAGTGCTCAACTGTCACTCAGTTAGATGTACATCACAAAAATATGAATTCTTTACACTTCTAAGCAACCCAACTACTTGAGCTAGTTCACTCCACCCATACAAACTTCTCAAGTACAAAGAACAAATGAAGAGTTATATCGTGACATATTTGGAGCAAAGAGCAAACACTGAAAGATCAGAGAAAATTTACAACATCTTTGTCAGTATTGTGGGGAAGTACATAAGCATTCAAATTCCAGCAATAGACAAAAATTGGAAACCATATACAAGACTTTTACCTCTCCCGAGATCATCAGGATCAGCGTGCACAACAACTGCCCTCCCCAATATAGAATGCTGACCACTTAATGGAATCTTTACAGGAGAAGATTACAAAAACAAAAAAATTAGATCCTTTTAAATGAAGTTGATAAAACTAAAGTGTGCCCACTTTATATTTGAAACGATATTAACGTCTTTCAAGTTGTGATTAAGAAATTTGATGCAATGTTAGTATTAAAGAGTTCAAGTACTAACTAATATACCCGCATATCTGTAATTGAGATCTCAGCAGTCCCTGCAATGTTAAACAGTACAAAGTTAGCTATTTTAGATACTTTTTTTTGAGCTACTGTCAAGAATTCGTGTGTAATTAATTGTAGTATTACTAGATCAAGAAGGACCAAAATATATACCATCTGAGCCAGCAAGAACATTGCCTAGGTCACCCGCGTGCCTCTCATCATCAGTAGGAGCACCATGATTTTTCTTTAGAGGGTTAAAATGAGGCCCTGTATGTATATATCATCAAGATAAGAATAAAGAACCCACCAAAATAAAAAAATAAAAAAAATATGCAACCAAAGAGTTTCAAGAAAACCACTAAATGGGTGTAATTTGAATGGGGTAAAGGAGTAATACTAATACCAGTGGAATTGCAGCCATTGGTGGTATCACCAAGAGCGTGAATATGGAAGCCGTGAAGGCCTGGAGCTAGTCCTGTTATCTTTCCTTTCACATGGGTAGCCCCTATTGAATTTTATTGAATTGAATTTGGGTATACACATAATAATCGGCTATAATGAGATGTAAAGAAGCAATTTCAGAGCACAAAGGAGAGATAGATACCTTTGGAGTCCTGAAGGAACTGAAGAGACCCACGAACGTTGTTGTCGCCGCCCGTGATAACCGCCACAGCTTTCACGCTACCCATTTCTACTACCTTTTCTCGTCTTTCTGGTTTGAGTTTTGCTCTCCTTTTTATCCTTTTTGTCTTATTTTGTGCTATGATTTATGAATTTGCTAATTTTACAAGATCATGGTTGTTGGCCTGTGAAATGTGCATGTGCATACTATGATTCTAAAATAATTAAGAGAAATATAATCGTTCATCTATCTTATTAAAATTATAATATTTATTTTTTTAGATATTTTATAAAAATTATAATTTTTTTAGAAAATTTAAGAATATAAATTATTTAAATTACATTTATTTTATCAAATATGACTCACTACTTCAATCATTATTCTCTTATTTAAAATTATAATATTAATATTATATCAACCACTTTAACTACTAATTCATTATTTAAATTATAATATTACTACATCAATCACTATTCTCTTTTTTAAAATTATAATATCAAACATATTTCTTAAACTCTGTGAAAAATCAAAGTGTTACAAAATATTTGGGACGGAGTGAGTAATAATTAATATTTAAATTACAATATTAATATATTTAATAAAATAATATTATTTTATTAAAAATATATAACAAAATAGTGTTAATTTTTATAAAATAATAATAATAATAATAATCAAATGATTACTGAAAAAATAACTTATTTTTTTATTATTGATGGTCAAACTGAAAATATATTTTTATATTTAGTCTTCAAAATAAATTTAACAATTATGTTATTATAAATTAATATAAGTTTATTTTAATTTTTTAAATAAGATAAATTAAGTTCTTACAATAAAAATTTGAATTTATTTATATTTATGTAAAAACTTAACACTGTAATCTAATAATAAAAATGTTCTTAAGGAAAAAATTAATAAGATAGTGGTTTTGAAGATTTTTAAAATTTAGAAAATATGTGTATATATAATTCAATATGAAAATGCTAATTATACATATATTGTGAAAATAAAATAAAAATATTTATTTTTTTTAAAAAAAATGATAAGAGCGATTAAATAAAAGTGTTATGCAGAATAACAGAAAAAAAGCAATACTAGGACCACTTTCCAAAAAATGACTTGCGGATTTAAATCAATAGGTTATTTTCCTGAAATAATAAAAGAATTTTCCGTTGACTGAAAAATAATTTCTTGCCGACTGAATTTTCTCTGGTATACCAAACATTGAAAAAATTTTAAAATATTTTTTGAAAAATATTTTCGCTATGACAAACAAAGCCTCATGAAGTGATTATTGTCATTTTTTAACTCCACAAGTAATTTTTGAGTTGTCCTTGCCTAATTTTCAGAATTTGCTCATAAAATGTCTTATTTACTTTCAGGCAAGTGAAGAATAATGAAAAAAAATGGACGTATGTTGATTTATATATAAGAACATATTCTTTTACAACTTGATTAATGAATAATCACTAAATTACTTTTTTTTCTTTTACGTTATACAACATTATAATACTCCATAATATACGAATTGTACATTCTGTTATATGTATTATACATACATATATATTGAAATTATATGAGTACGATATCTGTGTTACAAAGTGCACTTTCTTATATATATATATATATATATACTATTGTGTTTCTTTAAAATTATTGTTTTACAAAAAAAACTTAAAACAATATTAATGTGACATAATAAATTATTTTTAAATAATATAAATAATCACATGAATTTAGCAGCGAAGATGGACAACTGCCTAGCTGGAAGCTTGGAAGTCGGCTTCGTGTTCTCTCTGATCTGCTGATACCAAATCACAAGCAGTCCCTCAAAATTGAACAGGTATTATTCATATTATTATATTCTTCTCTTTCTGTCCATTCCCTCTCTCACAATTTTTTAGTTTTCAAGGGAAAGAAAGATGATAAGTTTACTTATAGGGCAAACTGGAATTCAAGTTTCAAAAGTCGAAATGGGATGGAACTTTAAAAAAAAAAAAAAAAAAAAAAACCTAACAATTCAAGTTGGAATTCTTTTCGTGAGACAAATGTCGTTTATCTAAAAGTAAGTTATCTTTTCGCAATTATATTGTTTTTTTTATTTAATGAGTTTTGTAATGAATTTTATGGTCCCATATTTCGTTCTAAGTTATTTTATAGCGGTCGAAAATTTAAAATATGTATTCAACATTATTAAATAATAGATCCTAAATTTGGGATTCTGAAAAATATTCTAGTGATATGTCATAAAATAAAAAACAATGATACGGGATATAATCCACCAATATAGTGATGACATATCATTTGGTACAGTTGTTTGAAGTCCAAATTTTGGATCTTTATCGCTACTCGTTTGTTAATTAAATAGTAGTAGCACTGAAGCAACCTTGTCACTTTCCATATTCAGCCTTGTTACTGAACATTGTATATCCACTCTTAAAGATGGATTGTACACTCCTTTCATTCCTTTTCCCTTTCCATACAATTTCATCCAACATTAGCCGTTATTCCTACATCAATGCATTATTGGTCTAGTTTTATTTCCTGTATCCAATGATTGGATTTTTTTGGATTTTGACCTTATGATTAACTTAATCCTAAATCGATCAAGAAAACAGAAAAAGGAGGAAGCAAGAGCTGATCTAAGGTTATTGCTCTTGAGAGAGAATTTATCACATATACCCTTTTTTTGTATGCTCTTATAAGGAAATAAATTCCTTTGGCAATACAATAGCAGGAATTAACAAATTAGATATCTACACGTGTTCTACCTATTCTTGTAACTAATAAACAACATCTTAATTGAATGAATATGTTGACTGAAATGTGTTTATAAGATGCATTTTTTAGAAGATCTAACAGGAGTTGGATTTATTCATGGCACTCACACCCTTAAGAGATCAAATATTCAGAGAAGTGTCAGTAGATGATCTGCAGCGAATTTGTAGCTAAGTGATATTAAAGTAAAATTTTGTTTGATTTACTCATGGAACACTCATCTTCTGTTTGAGGGATTAAAACTTAGTATTGGAGTCTTAAATTGGTCCTGCTTATTTTTGTTTCCTCTCTTTACCTGATGAGCGTTTTTCATTGATTTGAGTGACACCAAAGTAGGTGAGGCAAACAATATCCTTCTAATACCTTCTTCGGTGAAACTAATCCTGGCAAGCATGTGCCAAGGGCTGTATTTGTTGACCTGGAGCCCACTGTTGTTGATGAGGTTAGGACACAAACATATCGGCAACTCTTTCATCCAGAGCAACTTATTTCTGGCAAGGAGGATGCCGCTAATGGCTTTGCAAGAGGACATTATACAGGTAATGTATATTTCTACTGTGTCATACAGTTATAATTCTATGTAACAATATTTAGGCTGCTTAGTGATTTTCCGTTGGAATTATGTGCTGCAGTAGGGGGAGAGATTGTTGATCTATGTCTTGATCGATTGAGAAAATTGGCCAACAACTGCACTGGCTTGCAAAGATTTTTAGTATTTAATGCTGTTGGTGGTGGCACTAGTTTTGGTTTGGGGTCCTTTCTTCTTGAGCGCTTGTCCGTCGATTATGGGAAAAAGTCAAAACTTGGCTTCAACATCCATCCTTCTCCTCAGGTGATTTCTCCAATAAAATGATCTTAATGATTGAATCATGTCTGGAAATTGAATAAAAGTTTTTGTTCAACAAAATGAATCTCATATTTATTGATTTCACAATGCCGTCAAGCTTACACAATTTCATTGTCATGGTGCGGAAAATTAAACTAACCCCTCGTTATGTTTAGGGATAGATATGGAAGAAAAATATATTCTTAATTTTTTAATGAAACTCTTTTTGTGGAATGAAGGTAGTAAGAAAGTTAGGATCAGTGGAAAATTGTTTTGGGCTCAAAAGTATAGATTGTTTAGGCACACATATGGGGGAAAATTTGTGTGGAAGTTTAAAGTGATGCTCATACGACTTTCCTTGTAATCGATCCACACTATCTTTTGTATTCCTACATTTTGTAGAAATTATAAGCAAATTTTGCTTTAACTATATAAGCAATTTGGCTGATTTTTCCTGACTTTTCAGGTTTCAACTGCAGTTGTGGAGCCTTTCAACAGTGTTCTGTCTTCTCACTCTCTCCTAGAACACACAGATGTTGTGGTACTCTTGGACAATGAAGGCATTTATGATATTTGCAAGAGAGCCTTAGACATCGAAATGCCGACTTACACCAACTTGAACCGCTTAATATCCCAAATCATCTCATCTTTGACCACTTCCATAAGGTTTGACGGAGCCATCAATGTGGACATTACAGAGTTCTAAACTAACCTTGTGCCATACCCTCGCATACATTTCATGCTCTCATCTTACGCACCAGTGATCTCTGCTGCAAGAGCTTATCACGAGCAGAGTTCTGTTCCTGAAATCACTAATACCGTGTTTGAGCCCTCCAGTATGATGGCCAAGTGTGATCCGGGGCACGGAAAGTATATGGCTTGCTGCTTGATGTATCGTGGAGATGTTGTTCCCAAGGATGTCAACAATGCCATTGCTTCCATTAAGACAAAACGGACTGTTCAATTTGTTGACTGGTAATTTTAGGAGTTTATATGTTCAGGAGGATTGTTCCACTGATTTATATTGTGATTATAATGACCTAATAAATTTTGATATTTACATTTGTTCTTTCAGGTGCCCTACTGAATTCAAATGTGGTATCAATTATGAAGCTCCAGCAGTGGTACCAGGGGAAATCTTGCCAACGTAAAGCGAGCAGTGTGCATGATAAGCAACAACACTGCTGTGGCCAAAGTTTTTTCCCAAATAAATGACAAATTTGATCTCATGTATTCCAAACGAGCACTTGTTCACTGGTACGTTGGTGACGGTATGGAAGAAGGCGAATTCTCAGAAGCCCGTGAGATCTTGCTGCCCTCGAGAAAGACTACAAGGAAGTTGGAGTAGAAGCAGCTGACGGCCATGAAGATGAAGGGGAAGGGTGTTAGTATACCGAGCTCACCAAGCATATCTTTTTTCAAAAGACTGTTCTACAAAGAATCTCAAGTACAAATTACGTTTTAATATTACCTTAATAATTAAGATTTATTCGGAAAGATAGTTTTAGGATACTTACGTTCGTAACTTAAATATTTTAATGATGCATTTGAGAAATAGTCCCTTTCTTTCGCGGTTTTGCGGGGCCTAATTTTTTTGTTTGACCGTTATTTTTGGATATTATTCTCTGAATTACAGGATTACTTTGACCCCTAACTCAACTCATAGGCTGGCGCTTAGCAAATATATGTGCTGTAAATTTGAGAATGAGTCTCTTTCTCTCCAGTTCAATATTTTTAACAAGGACAAGATTATGAGATAGTGAATGTTGATAACATTGAAATTATAAAGTTAATTGGCTTAATCTCTAAAAACAAACTAGTTGCAATCAATTATGAAATAAATTATTCTCCTAAATTCCATGACTGTATGCAGGTATGCACCAAAGTACAAGTGATAATCCATGATTATTGATAATCAAGCATGAATAATAATTGTTGCTTTACAGATAAGTGCTTCAAATAGATTAACCTTTTGTATTTCTTCTGGTCCCTCTCAAGATAAATTAATAACAACTTAATTGTTATTTAGGAAAACAGACCTGATAATATGGAAACAAATTTTTTCAATATCCAACTTGCATCTATATACAGCAACTCGGCCAACTTGCTAAGAGAGGACTCCTTTTTTATATAGTACATGTCATAATCAGGGGTGGAGTTACATATGAAAGTAGGGGACCATCCCTTCATTTTTCTTTTTCTTTTTCTTTTTTATTTATAAATTTTCAAATAATACCTCAAAATTTGAAACAAGATCCTTGGGATTTAGTTTACCACAAAAAAGGAACGATATTTCTGATTTATGGAATAGTTAAACAAACTACCAGTTATCTATACAACTATATTTTCAAAAAAAAAAAAATCATCAACCGAAATTTATGACTATTTATTTTAAAAATTCTATCTCCGCGGCTAATTTTATGTATTTGTCAGATAGCCTGGGAGAATGAGAGAGATGGTTTCATGGACTTCGTTGAGAAGGATTGCATAAATCTCAAAATGGACTAATTATATTTCACTTTGTTACATGTAAACAAAACCAAAGAGCACGATAATACAAAGACAAAAAATTTCCTCATATTTGAAAGCTCCTTGTTATTGTTACTTGTAAACATTCATCCCAGAAACTACCTGCTCCTTCATTTTCCCAATCAGAAAAACATAACAGTAACAGAAAATAGAAAATTAAATTTCATGGTCTTAGAAGAAAAACCATAAAAATTCAGCAAAATAAAGAAGTTGAAGGAGGAAGATCCCAAATAGCTTCACTAGGATCATGGGCAGTCTCCATGTATTCATGAACTCCATTCATGGCATAAAGTGATGCTGATATCTGCCTTTCCACTTTCATCCTCTCGAAGTCTAAGAATTCCATTTCAGTGCCAACATTCTTTGGTACCTCCAACATTTCTAGACCAAATTGAAACCGGTCAATGGCATTACTCCCAAAACCCCATGACATAATCGATTGATACGAAGTACCCATATCGAATTCATTCTCACAATTGCTCAAATCAGGTTTATAAGCATCATCAAACAATTGGGTATGATTATTTACCTTCCCACTTGAAGAAAAATCACCCCCACTGCTAGTTGGAATAGTAATAGTAGAACTAGTAGTAATACTTGTACTACTAACAAAATCAGGAGACTGTTTTTCTTCAAGACCCTGTTTTTTTTCAAAACATTGTTTTTTGCCAGAGCTTTTCTTGCTGTCAAGCAGATTTTGGATCCGAGAAGCTAGAGGAGAATTAGCAGAAACCTGGGTAACAAAGTTGGTTCGTGTATTTGACCCGCGAAGAAGACAGGCAGCCTCATCATAGGCTCGAGCCGCTGCTTCAGCAGTTTCAAAAGTACCTAGCCACATCCTTATCTTCTGTGTGGTGTCTTTAATCTCTGCAACCCATCTCCCAGAAGGCCTCTGTCTTACCCCAACAAACTTCTTGTTGCTGTTTTTCTTGTTGTTTCTCCCCTTGAATTTGCTCATTTTTCCTTGCCGTTCCTGTTGTTGGAATTGAATTTCCATGGCAAAAGGGTATATTGGTCAAAGGGAGGAAAGATGTTGGTCTGATTTGAAGAAAGGGGGAGGGAAAATGAGTTGGGAAATGGAGTGTTTGAGCTGTTAATGATGTAGTAGTGGAGTAGTTGTTTACATGTTCTTGTTTTATTGTAAATGGTACGCGTATATATAGTAGTATAAAATTTTAAGGTCTGAGTTTTCCATGAGAATGGTGGGGTAATGTCTTAGGTCAATCTTTTAGTGTCTTGTGTGTTTGTAATTTATGTTTGAAATTCTTTTTTACTTGTCTTGTTTAATACAGATTATTAGTTTTTTTTAAATAAAATTATAATTTTTTTATGTACAAATTAATAAATATTAAAAAAAATTAAAATTAATTTTTTATAATTTATTTTAAACATGATCTTAGTGGGTTGTTATTACATCCTTTGTATCTAATGTTTTGTATAATGGCTCAATTGCCCTTATTCTAATACTCTCTCCATCATGAAAATGATAACCAAATTGTTGACATTTTTTGACACGAATTTTAAGACGCTTTAAATATATATATATATATATATTATATTTTATATATATTTTTATATTTTTAACATATTTGTGTATCATATTTTTAGTATAATAAAAGTATATTAAATATATAAATTATAAATATATTTTTAAAATATCTTAAAATTCGTATAAAAAATTATTAAAAATTTTGATTATCATTTTCATTTCATAACGGAGAAATTATTTTACGGGGAGTCGAGGATAATAATGTGGTAGGGGTATGGTACGGGTAAGAAGGACAACAAACTCAATCTATGTGGCTGACCTGGTCAAAAGACCTAGTCATAGTGTGAACTCTGGATTAAGGTTCGATAGAAACACATTTCCATCTTAACATCCCCAAGACTTGTATCAAACACCATGTTTTTAACCTGCGAAACTCCTGTGAAAATCACATTTCTATGTGTTCTTGTGGTGACACGTTTGAGTCATTTGATGCTTTCTATTTAGTTTTTTCATCCTGAAAAAAAATATCATAAATTTAAAATTTGTTTTAGTTAAAAAAAAATATCACAACACACGTATATCATAAAATTATTTAGTTTATATTTATTAATAAATAAATAAATAACTTATGTATATAAAGTTATTCAAAGCTCAAATGGTTTAAATTCTCTCTCTAATCAAATGATAAAAAAAAAAAAAAAATTAATTTACAGACTTATGATATTATTTTCGAGACCGTTGAAATATTTCTTCGGGAGATTTTAATCGTAAAACAACTTTAAGGCTGTCCCAAAGATTAGGAGATTAGTCACGGAGCTATTTTAGCATTATAAAAAAGATAAAAATAATTTATTTGTTTTAAGAAATGAAAATTACTGCTTAGTCCCTTGCTGTCTGCTTATTTTCACCTCTGTGGCAGAATTCACACAAGCTAGTCATTCATGTATGCTACTGATACGTCAAACAGGGATATTGCCACTTGGAGGAACGACAGTAATCGTCCAGAAGATCCCAACATCGAGGTGTTTCCAAAACAAAGTTTACACAGGTACCGTAACGATAATGTACTATTGTACCCTACCTAATTATCGCGCACGCTGAGCGGGTTCTAACGTCATCCCTTACTTTACTTAATTATTATTAGTTGGTATTTATTACTCGTTATTTTCTCAGTCTTATTTATATTATAATATTTATTTTTTTTAAACGTCTTATATTATTGTAATATATTTAATTTAAAAAATTTAATAATTTTAATTGTTTAATTTATTTTTATTTTTATTTTATTAAATATGATCACCACTTCAATCATTATTTTCTCTTTTTTTTTAATTATAATATTATTACTTCAATTACTATTCTCTTTTTAAAATTATAGTATCAAACAAATTTTTTAAACTCCACAAAAAATCAAAGTGTTGCGATTTAGCTATGACGGAGGGAGTATAAAATTAAAAATATTTACGAGTTATATTGTAAGTATACTAATTAGAAAATTTGTGCAAAACACGGCCATAAATTAATCTATTCATTATTTTACTTGCCTTAATAAAGGATTATACTATATTGTATTTGAATTATCTTTTTTAATATTTTATTTTTCTTATTTTAAAATAAAAATTCACAAACAAAATCAATCTTATTTAAGTTGATTCCCACTAAAAAAAAAAAACATAATAATTGATATGGTTGAATGTTTATTGTCATTACCGAAAAAAAAAAGTTTATTGTTGACTTCTATAATTTTGCTGATCATTCTTTTTTCAACATTACATTTTTAGCCTAAAAATGAAAACAACAATTAGAAATGCAATTAAAAAAAAAATCTTTTTTCTTTTATTATTTTTCGTATTATAAGAAACTTTAATAGAGCATATTACAGTCCATCAAACGTGTATTTCAAGCTAAGATTATTTAATGCAACATCAAAAACCTTAGATTATTTCATGTATCATCAATTTTTATTTATTTTTATTTTTACCTTTTCACATTTTGGCTAAATAATTTTACAGTTTCGAGTCAAAGTATTTAAAATACACATATAAAGTATAAGGTTTAATGTGAATACCTTAAGCGACGTACCTTTTAATATTAATTTGTTGGAGACACGTCTCTTAAAACACATATGCTCACGCAACTACGTGAACATGTGTTAATGCCCATTTGTTTTGCATAAAATATTCCCAATATGAAATATAAGAAAGTTCATAAATAAAATAATGTTATATTCATTCTAAAATTACAGATAATTACTCATTTTCATGTGTTTTAAAATTAAAATTAATTTTTTATTTCGGTATAATAAGAGACTATAACATTCTTAATATATCATTTCATCATAAATATAAATAAAATATTACGTCATATCTAAAAATAATACTCCTTCTATTATAATAATAATTATTATTTTTTAATTTATTAATTGCTATAAAAATATCCTAATGCAAAGGTAATTAAATAAGATGAATAACAATATAAGCTTTATGTAAGTAATTAAACTCCGGCACATTCAAAACTGTAGCAGTACGTAGGACTCTTTTGTAAACTATACACAGAGCAGGGGTAAAAGAAAGACTAGTTTATAATCAAAGAAAAATGTTCATGTGATATTCGGTTTGTTTCTTATATA
>JAUMHB010037878.1:0-19490 GCA_032359685.1 Pittosporum tobira | reverse complement strand
CAAACAAGGCATAAACATGTTTGAAACAAAGATAAGCAGAAATCAAACACTCTTGAAACTAAAAACTATAACATAAAGAGAACCTTCTAAACGAAAATACCATATCTCTCCAAGAATTTCAGATCACAAGAACCTAAAGTATCTTTTCACACATAAGGCACTAAATATAAGACAACAAAGATGGGTGGAATACCTTGAAGACTATACTTTTATGCTCAATTATCATACTGGAAAACAAATATGGTAGCTAATGCCTTAAGCTGATAATCATAAGGTTAGATTGCTAGTCTTATGTTGTTTAAATGGAAGATAATCAACTCCCTAAAATGTTTGAATCTATAGACTACAAAAATAATTTAGTTGCTTTTGTTTATAATACGATGGCTTGACCAACGTTGTTACAAAAGATCATTGAAGCATAAAACCAAGATGTAGAACTTGAAGAAATCCAAAGAAAAGTATTAGATGGCAAGACAGTGGAAGAATGAGTTTTAGATTCTAATCAAAGTCTTCCATTTCTAGGAAGAGTTATAGTACTTTATGATGTATAATTAAAGTACGATATTTTGAATGAAGCATATCAATTAAATAACGATACATCTTGGGAGTACTAAAATGCATCATGATTTGAAATGACAGTTTTGGTGGAGGGGCATGAAGAAAGAAGTTGCAATATGTTTTAAAGTGTCTCTACGGTCAACAAGTCAAAGCAGAGCATCAACAAATTGCACGGTTGTTACAACAGTTGCCACTAGCTAAATGAAAGTGGAATCATATTAAAATGGACTTTGTTTCTGGTCTTCTGAGAACTCAAATTGGATACAATACTGTTTGAATCATCGTGGATAAATTAAGTAAGTTCACACAAATTTTGGTGATAAAGGCTACCACCAATTTGGATAACTTGAGCAAATTATACATCCAAGAGATTGTAAGGCTACATGGGATTCCTTTATCCATGGTATCTAATCGAGATCCTTGGTTTATTTGTATGGGTACTAAACTAAATTTCACTGCAACTTTTCATCCCCAAACTAATGGCCAGTCTGAAAAAATTATTCAGATCCTAGAAGACATATTGAAAGCTTGTACTTTATATTTCAAAAGTAGTTCGAGTGAATAGTTACCACTAGTTGAATTTGCTCACAATAACAGCTATCAAGCAAGCATTGATATGGCACCATATGAAGCACTTTATGGCTGACCATGTCGATCACATTTATGTTGGGTAGAAGTTGAAAAGAATAGAATAATGGGATCAGAAATTGTTCAAGAGATTTCTGAGAAAATTGTGGTCATTAGAAAGAGATTACTTATTACTCAAAGTAGATATAAAAGTTACTCAAATCGAAGAATAAGGCCTTTTTAGAATTTTGGGAAGGTAACTATGTATTGCTCAAGATAACTCCAAAAAAGGCATAACACAGTTCAACAAGAAAGGAAAGTTGGCACCATGATATGCAGGTCCTTTTGAGATTGTGGAAAGAGGTGGTGAAGTAGCTTATCAATTGTCTTTACCTACACAACTTTCACAAGTACATGTTGTGTTTCATATATCTTCACAAATACATGATGTGTTTCATATATCAATGCTTTGGAAGTTTGAGCAGATCTGTCATATATTGTTCAATTAGAGGATGTACAAGTAGAAGAAGATGTCACATATGAGGAGAAGCCGATGCAAGTCCTAGATCAAAAGGAACTGAGTTTACAAAATGAAGGGATACCATTAGTGAAAGTGCAATGGCAACACTATAGCATAGACGAAGCTACATGGGAGTTGGAATATAACATCCACACCAGATTTTCATATCTTGAAATTCCATATGATATATTTAAAATTTCGAGGATGAAATTTTTATAAGGAGGGGAGATGTGATATCCCTAATCTTTACGTGCATTAAAGCTTTCCAGGAGAGGTAATTCCCGCAATGAAGTTTGACTGACATAGGTTGGGAGGCACTATTAACTGTCTTATTTTGGGGTGAAAGGGCAGCCATTCCAACGACGCTGGTAACCTTGGTAGAGTCTGATATTGAAGAGGATGAAATCAAGAGAACTGTAAGTTAGTAAATAACACAGGTATTGGCTAGGCTACGAAACGATCTAGTCAGTCCATTCTATTAATATATAATGATCATATTGTAGATGGATGACTGAAAATTTCCACGTCTCTTAAGATTATCTCTAAGTTAGAGATAAGATATACTAATAAGTAGACAAGATTTGCTGTGTAATAGTTACAATAAAACAAGGATAAAAATTCCGGAAAATATTATTTCCAAAGTTTCTGAAGCCCATTTAGGCATTAAAATTACAAAATCTCATTCAATTTCCTATCTTTAAAGGAAAATCTTGGAGAATTTAAGGCATATTGATACAAGCAAACTTGTAGCACACAAAATTACCAATGGTGAATTGGAGCTACCTCTTTATCATCACACTCAAATATAAAACAAAAAAATAAAATTATTACACTTGATCATGCAACAAAATTACATGATCACTCCTTAAGTTATCAAATGAAATCCGGCCGACTTGGGTGGACTTTGGAAGAGAAATTTAAGGTGACGTACGTATCTAGCACTTTGGAAGATCAGAGGAGGAGGAGGCAGCTTCTGATTAGGGAGCTTCCCATCCAACACCACCCATGCCATCTTCAATCCCCAACTCTGATGGACGTCGAAATGACAGTGCATGAACCAAACACCTATTTAATTCATCGTCATGGAAAAAATCATTCAGATGGAAATTATTCTAAGCAAAACATTATTCCACCCTTCCAAACTTAGAGACACTTTTGAGTTCTATTTAATTTTTCGTTATTATTAAATGACAATAACAAATATCCATAAAGCTAGCTAGGTACCAGTGATTGATTACTGTCATGCAATGTATTTCATGATAATTAGGACATTGTTCTTGACTACGCATAAAAGAATTTACAGATAGGATATATGATGTGGTTTACTTATATAATTACTTCCATACAACTCTTAAATGATGTGGTTTACTAGCCTTATGCAATGTATTTTTAAACAGTATGTCCTCAAGATTATTCATAAATCTTTACTTTCTTTAAAGTAATTACTTCTCTAATTTGGACAGAGTTCATTGAATGACTAAATTTTGATTAAAAGATCAATATCATAAGACTATGATTTTTAGAACCAACCAACCATCATTTAAGATTACTTAGAAAACATTTGTTTGGTATATATTCACTTGTTGCCGTCCCTACATCGACATCATTATGCTTCATCATATTGGGTTTTTTCCTTAATTGGGTGTTTGAAACCACATTTCTTCAAAGTTAATGAACAAATAAATATATGGCAGATTTAACTAATGAAATAGGCCACACTCACCCGGATTATCGGCACGAAAACGGATAGCCACCCATCCGCCAGATGGCACCCCAACAGTTTTCCGTTCAACCGGATCAACAAGGTTAAACTTGCCAGGATCCTTTGTGGCGTTAAAATTTACAAACCCTTGACCTACAATGAAGAAGTTAAAGCCATGAAGATGAAAAGGATGGCTTTCAGCAGCAAGTGTACTTGTGCCCTGCAGCACCAGCTCCACGGTGGTGTTAAATGGCAGCACCACCAATTTAGTACCATTCACCACCATGGTATTATTGGGAGGCATGCCGGTGTAATTGAATGGTATGAGAGGAGAGCTAGGAAAGTCAGTGGTGTAAACCCCATTGGATTTTCCAAAATAATAGGCTTGAAGAAATGCAGTTGTAGGTAGCACAAATGAGATATTATTAATAGACGCCGCGAATTTTGTAGTATTGTTAGGCCCTTGGCACGTCTGGTTTTTTGGGCATGGGTTAGTACCAAGGCCTACAGTGAAGAAAAAATGTTTTTGAACAGTTTGGGGCACGTTTACGGGAAATTGAGCGGTGGCTAAACTTTGAAATTTGTTGCTAAAATTTGCCACAAAGGATGTTCCATTTATGGGAGGAAGCGTCAGGACTGGAAGGTGTATAATTGAGGAATTATTAGTGGGGAATGAATTTTCATATTCTAGTATTCCGACTACGGTTGAGTTGTCGAATGTTCCCTGGCCCGTGAAGTATGGTCTGGTTGCCATTAGGAAAGTGGCATTTTGGGAATTAGTCTTCGTTTTGAGGACAATGTTAGTGGTTTGTCCTGGTGTGATGAATAGGGTGTCCGTTATGAATGGCTTAACATAAATTGCATCTGCCTCGACAACTATGAAGGTGTGATTCACGATTCTGAAGAAGATATCGTCGTTGAGTGCAGCGTTGATTATGCGAAGAAGATATGTCTTTCCGGGCTTCACCTTCAGCTTATATGTTTCTGAAAATACAGAAATAAAAAAAATGCAGTAAGTTGGATATAATGCATGAATCTATTAGTTAATTTGAGGCTTTTCTTTTTTTGTTTTTCTTTTACTAAAGTTCATATTACCATTTGCGGCTTGTTCGATTCCAGCTACCTTTTCTAAGCTTCATAACATGCTTACGGACCATGAAATACTTCTTACGCACTTCAATGGGTAGATCTCCTCCATCATTTCATCTGCAAACTTGATCTAGAGACAAAATAAGAGTATTTCTCCATCTTGTCAATGGAAGGACATTGGTACTTAGTCATTTTTATTGATGAATTCTCCAAATATATTTGGTTTTATCCCATGCAAAATAAATCAGATGTATTTCTCATTTTCAAGAAATTTCAATTGTTAGAATGACATCTAATTATAAAATTAAATCTATCCAAATAGATTGGGGTGGTGAATTTCATTTTCTTAATAAATATTTTAAATCTTTTGGGACTGCACATCGTATTCCTTGTCCATATACTTATTAGCAAAATGGGATGATTGAAATAAGAAAATGTGATATATTTGGGACAGGTTTTGCTCTACTCGCAAATTCTTGCGTCCCATTTAAATTATAGCAGCTTGCATTTGGCATAATAGTATTTCTTATAAATCACATGCCATTGTTAACCTCCTTCATACATCACCTTTTGAGTTTATCTATGGTCACATTTCGGGCTACTCATTTGTCAAAATATTTTGTTGTTATGCTATCCATACATTTGACCGTATAATAACTACAAAATACAATTTTGATAATTTCCTTGTGCCTTTTGTGGCTATAGTAGTTACCACCTAGTGTATAGGTGTCTTGATCTAAAGACAAATAATTTCTATATTGCTCGTCTTGTGCAATTTAATGAAGATTATTTTTCATTTTCACAATTGGAATTCATCTTGCCTAGAGATGCACAAAAAAACCAGCTTGTCAGGGTTTAGCCTAGGCTTGTCAGAACCAGTCTTTATTTGAAAAAACCATGCCGGTCTTTTTAGTTGACAATTTATGCATGATCCTAGAGAACTTCATTGGATTGTTGTTAAGTGAATTCTCTGTTACTTGCAGTAATCAGCACAATTTTTGTTATCAATTATTTGGTCCAAAAATCTGTGTGCTCTACAGGCCTTCACCTACTCCAATTGGGTTGGTAATATTGATGACAGAAAATCGATGGGTGGATTTGCTATGTACATGGGTTCAAATCTGATTTCTTGGTCTCACGGAAATAAAGAACTATTGCACAGTAATGTACTAAAGTTGAATATAAGTAGTTAGCTAACACTACTGCTAAGTTAACATGGCTACAATCCCTTTTCTATGAACTGGGCTTATTTGTTGGATATCCCCCCTGTTGTTTGGTGTGACAACATTGGCACAAACTATCTTGCTACTAATCCTTTATTTCATGTAAGAACAAAACATATTGAAGTCGATTATCATTTTGTATAGGAGAAAGTTTGCTCAAGGTAAGTTAGTTATTCTCTATGTTTCTACACAAGACAAAATTGCCAATATTTTTACAAAAGCTCTAAGCTCTTCCCGACTAGAATTTTTACGTGACAAGTTAACTGTGGCTCTCCCATCGTTAACTTGAAAGGGGTTGTTGATGTATGTTTGACCATCTCTGACTTATCCCGCTCGATGTCCAGTTGTATTGAACAATAGAAAATCTTGGTCAACCTAAAACACGGAAAACATGTGGTGTTTTGGCTCCAATCCCTTTTCAGATGCTTAAGTTAGTGATAAAGGTTTAGACATCAATAGTAAGTTCAATGAGAGATAGAATATTTATGTCATAGTGTCTGAGATGTATTTGTCCCCCTTACCGTAGTAATGAGAGGATATTTGTAGGACTTTCGTCCATGCACGTAAATTGAGAATAAAGGAGTCGTGGATCCCACTTGAATGGACATGTCTTGTTGGACTTATTGGGCCAATGAGCGTTTGTTGGACCTTATGCTTGTCCATTGGGTCGTAAGGCTCCTTTACAAGCAAGCTCGATACTAGGAATGTGGCCAGAAATTTAGTAGGCTTAAGTTCATGTGCAATGGGTGATCATCCGAAGGTTAATAATTTACGTTGGCCGTTCGAGTGACCGGATGAGAGATCTTTGCCTGGTTGTCCTCATGGAGTGTTTGGCTTTTGGATTGGAATGGGTGACATCAGACATTCTCGAGGGGGGCCCGAGTGACTAGTCCACACGTATCAATGTTGCAATGTTCTAATTAGGGTTTGAAGGGTGCGTTGACCCTAACTTTGGGATGGTCTCCATCAGGTCTTAAAGTAAGATTTTGGATATCTTATTCTCAATATTGTCTAACCAGTTTAGTCTTAGTCCACCTAGGATATCTTATCCCTAATTTATTTGGCCATTATGCTTTTACCTTATTAGTTTTTAGACTAGATACAATTTGTTGTTGTAAGTCGGATATGTAGATATACTCAAATCATATGTAAACCATATCTCGTGGTATCATGTTGTATGTATCTATGTATTTAACTAAGAGAATACACAAAAATAAAAAAAGCAAGGAAGTTTATGATATATTGTTTCTTCTTTGTTCTTCCCTTTAATTTCTGCCATTGTCTTTAAATTAATTGTGAGGAATAAAAAGATTATTACCATTACCATCTTGTAAGTGTCTGGTCTATGATACTCGTCACTGCAACTTAGGGAAGTTAGGTCTGGACTGGCGTGGTAAATTTCCCTAGTGCCTGGAAACCAATTCAAAATCGAGGAATTTCCTCATGACATAGACGTCGTGTTAATGTCATATCGCTAATTTTTAAGTTCGTTTTTAAACATAATCATGCATATCATTTGGTTACAAACATGTTATAAGTACATTCAGGACTTAACACTAACGATCCGTCTGTGTTAGCTAGTCAAGCTAATCAAGTATTCTATGCACACAATGTGATCGCACCCGATAGTGCTTGATACAGTGTTATTAGAGCCAAGGCCCGCGGATATGCTGACAGTAGTATTCCAAGCCCAAAAACTTAAGTTTTGCGAGGGGAGATTACTGCAACCAGAGTGTTGAACGAGGAAGTTGTGTGTGATAATATCTCTATTGACGACGAAGAGGAAGTACATGTCCAGTATCATGAAGATAATCTTGGTGATAAAGAGGTGGAATATCTAAGTGTTGAAAACAAAGATGAAGAAGATGGCGATGATAAGGAAACTGGAGTAGAAGATAAAGAAAGTGACACAGATGGTTTTGACGATATAGAAGATTGAAATAAGGTTTTTCTATTTGTGACCATGTTCAGATGTTAATGAAAAAATTAAAAGTATTTTAGTTTCTATTTTTTTATAATTTTATTCATGTTTATCTGTTTGTTTCCATGTTTAGATGTTTGTTTCTAATTTTAAATTCATTATTAAATTATATTTACATATTCATATTTATGTTATGTTTTTGTAACTTTTAGATATGGATGTGAGTCGTGGTGATATGGGATGTGATGATGCAGGTTATGACGATAGGGGATGTGGTGGTTGTGGGCCTAAAGGTGGTCGTGGGCCTAGAGGTGGTCGTGGAGGTATGGTATTATAATTTCATATCTTTATACTGTGAAAAGGTTTAGTTATTAATATTTTTAATATTTTAGAGTATCTTAATTTTGCTTGTTATATTTGATCACTAGGTAGGCGTGGTCGAGGTCGCAGAGGACGTACCTAGGGGTACCTTGAGAATATACGGGGAAAACCTTTTTCCTTGTGAATTTATTGAGCACGGGTAATAAAGTTAAATATATTCTCTTAAATGTTTATGACTTAAGTTTATGTTAATGTTAATAATATATGTTGTCTTCAAAATGCAGTATTTCAACCAATAAGGCTTGTAGCATGTTGTTAGGCATTGCTCTTTCACACTGACCTAGTTTTTGTATGACCTAGAATTTAGTACCTCAGGGGTTCATTGATCTTGTTATTTCCGAGTTTTGAGTAATTTATATTTGATCCCTTATTTTAACTAAGTTTTGTCATTTATATAAAAAAAAACTCTTATAAAGTTTCATATATTTTTTTTAAAGATATTTTCAATACCCTGATGGATATAGTCAATAACAAAGTGATAAAGTTGTGCATCTTCATAGGGAGAAAAACTAGAGGAACCGGTTGTAAATAATGAAAAATGATACAAAGAAAAATGTCGAGAATTATAGAGGTACAATGAAGGATACCTATCCTGATTATCTTGATAAAGCTATATGGGACCAAATATGTGATTATTGGCTTGGAAATAAATTTATGCGCAAGTCGGTACAAAGTAAAGCTGCTAGGGGTAGACAACGAGTTCCCCACAACATTGGATCTATTTATTTTGAGCATAAGAATGAAAAAAAAAAAAAAAATTCAAACGGTATGGTCACTATCCGACTTCGATGGAGTTCTGGGTGTTGATGTACAAAAAGAAGAATTCGTCGCAGGGCTATTGGTCAGAGGAAGCAGCACTCATGGCGGTAAGCTTAGTGTTAATCATCTGACATTTTGCAAACCATAATCCTCATATTTTGCAAGCCATAAGTTCAAATTCACAGATATTGTCCAAATGGACTATTCTAGACAATAAGACATGCAATTTTTCCTCTTTTGTTTCAATGAGCAACATAACAAGAGATGGTCCACCCAATTCCCTCTTTTGTCATTTAATTTATTTTGAAAGCCTCTTAATTGACATATCAGTTAAACCATGTTCTTCAAATTTTTCTTTACATATTTAATCAAAATGTAAAAAAGAGCCTTTGAATTATTGTAATAAAATATGTTTGAAATATTTCAAATGATGGAGATTGTTATCAAATGGTTTGGCTATCATTTGCAGCTTCATCTCAGTATGAACTAATTTTGTTATTCTTGGTTAGTTGATGTTCGCAAAATAAACAATTATAAAATGTTACAAAATGGTAAAATGGTCTAGCTATTTTATTTTATGTTATGCACAGGAGAGGTACCGCGAGATTATTGAGCAGTGAAGGGCTACACAAACTATACATGAACAATCGAATACTGAGGATGGTGAGTCGATGCCTCTAGAGCCAACTGTGGAAGAGGAGATGGACGCATGGATGATTGTGCAAGGAAGACTAAAGAAGAATACAATGTTGGTCCTCAGTCTCGATCAACTAGGTTTATAGTTATTTGGCTCGGTGGCAGCTCATCTTCAGGTCCCGATGGCACCTCTGGCTATGGGCAAGGATTAGATGATGATATTTTTGAGCAGGTAATGGATAGCATGTTTGCTTAATTGAGAGTTGAGTCATTATTAAAAGGAAGTGACCCATCGCGCCATTGGCTCCACCAGGTTGCTCAAGAGGTCACCAATGTATAAGCTTCATAACTGGTTCTGGAAAGGGTATATCAACATGCCTTGGTAGAGATGATCAAGGTAGCGACAACTATCTTGCAAGATGCTTGCAGATCTATTTGGGCATAGCTATCTTGTCTTTCTCTTCTTTATGTACATGATATTTATATTGGAATTATTATAGTAGTTGTAGTAGGATCTTATGATACTATACATGAGAACTCTAGTTAGGTTGTCTGCCTTTATTAAATCGTACTTTGTTATTTTTATAATTTTTGTAGTTTAATATATACAATGGTCTCTTTTAATTTTCGGTGGACAAAGTACCACTGAAAATAACTCATCTGAATGTTATTATTTTTCATCTCATTTTTTACTTGTAAAAACTGAAAATGATTTATTTTTGTTTTTTGTCTTTTTTATCTTTTTTTAATGAAAATGTAGGATAATCATCCTACTCCTGCTGATGGATCACCTCATGGCAGTAATGGGAATGGTTCTAGTGATGGTTCTGGCAGTAATGGTATGGGCTCTCATGCGGCGACAATAGTTCTCGCAATGTTTTGGACAATAATAGTACACGCGAAACTCGCCTCTGTGATGAAGATGATCCTTATCTACAATGAATCAATGTTATTGTATTAAATGTTTAACTTCTGGTTTAAAAAGATTATGTTCAAAAGTATAGCTACTTTTCAAGAATTTATTACATTTTCATTGAATTTGGTGTTGGTTTGATGGAATAGATGTTTGAGTTTAATCGAATGAATAATTTAGTTTAATGCGTGGTTTGGGTTTTTGTTTAATCTAATTTAGGCTTTTGATCATCATAAATGTATCGAATGATTTAGATTTGGAAGTTTGTTGAATTTGATTGAGGCTTTTGATCATCAGAAATGTATACAGGCTTGTGTTTAGAAGCTCTAAATCTGGGAAAATTAGCAGTTCTGAAAATAATATGTCAACAAATGTTTTACTATATTGACAAACTAATTCGTCGATCAATAATCTGATGCTAATATTATAACCCCAGGTCTTCGACGAAAAATTAATATTTTCGACATAAAGTTCATCGAAGAGTTTTTATGATCGACGGAACAACCGTTGAAGTAATTCCATAAACATTTATAAGTTTCGATAGCCGTCTTGACAAAAATAGTCTTGACTTTTAGAATTACGACAGATGTCTCAATGGATTTTTCTCTGGAGATTTTAGTTATTTCGACGTATTACAGTATTTCTTGATGGAAAAGTCCGTTGAGTTACGCGCTTTTTTGTAATGCAACCTGCATGATGTATATTTATCATAACCATTTTATAGAATTGTCATTTCACCATTGCGTATACAATAACAAGCAAATGTAAAAGAAAGATGTAGAATGTGGGAGATGCCAATACTTCAAGACAAGCAAATCAAACTAATCTTGGTGAGATACTTAAAAAGTTGAGGAAAGTAACTTAGGCAATAAGCGGACAAGCTGAGACTAATAAGGAACCATCAATTGAACGTCCACCAATCTTGTTGGGGATTCTGCTATGTTATAACAAAGAATTGTCATTATTCGTGAAATAAAGAAAATGAATCCTTCAATCTTTCTGGGTGATTCAATCTTGAGATAGCTAAAAAATGATTGAAACAAGTCAAGAAATTATTTGATGTCATGAGAATTACAAAATAGTATGAAATGGTAATGGCATCTTATCTATTGGAAGGGGAAGCTGACTGCTGGTGGGATCTCACTAAGCAATCTCATAATACCAAAAAGATGTAGTGGGCAAAGTTTGAGGAATTGTTCTATGGGAAATGTTTTCATGAAGTGAAAAGGATACTAAGATACAATTAAGAGTTCTTACAACTAATACAAGATAATACCACTATAGTGCAGTACAAATCAAAGTTTGCAGAGTTGTCAAGATTCGCCATGGATGGTAGCAATTGAGAAAATGAAATCTTAGAAGTTTGTGAAGAGGCTAAAAATGTACATTCAAAACGGAATCATACCATTGAGGTTACATGACTATAAAGAGGTGGTGGAAAGAGCTTCTTTGGTAGAGCAAGATTTAGATGAATACAACTAGTCTAGAAAACAAAGGGTATAGAAAAGATAGGCCATGCAACAATATAGTAAATCAAATCCAAGACAAAGAACACCTTATGAAGGGCCTAACCAAATGCAAGTTAGCAATTTCTCGAAGGGCAAAAGGTGTTTTAATTGTGGTGATGGGGATCGTCCTAAATTAGGGTTACGATTTCCACCTTGACACTAATTAGGGCAACGTGGCATCCCACGCAACAGCTCAAAGCTGACGTGGCAGATTATATGGTCGGTTACTCCCAAGACTCAGCAATAAGCCTCGCCAAGGGCCGACCCCAGCTCAGCCGATCAATTCAAGCCTAGCCTTCCAGAAGACTCAAGCCCAACAACTAGTCCAAAAAGCCTCGCACCCGCATCAGCCCGTCCCGACCATCACTAGAGACCCTCAATTGTGTCTCATCTGCCCAGGCCTCCCCAGGTAGCCGACTAGCTCCTCCCTAGCGAATGAGGCCTGTCCCATTCGGTCCAGAGCTAGCGAACCGAAGGCCATAAGACAAGGCCCCAGGTGGTGTCCAATCAGCCGCCTAACTCTACAGTGTTGTCAACTCAAAGGAGGCGCCATGTCTGTTGTCATTTCAATGGAGGCGCCATGCCTGCTGTCATCTCAAAATAGATATACCAGCAGACAAGCCATGCTTGCTTTCTTGAGCCAAGAACCAAGACAAAACTCTATATACACTGCCTTATTTGCACAAAGAAGGGGATCGAAAAATACACACAAGAGCTAACACTTTGCAAAAATACAAATCCACTCACCAGAACAGTATACACTCAAAAACTCCACCAAAATACTCCGATAATCCCACCCTCTCCCACTTAATATTCAGATTACCGCCTTAATCTTTGTTAACTTAAGCATCGGAGAGGGGAACGAGGGATCAAAACCTCCCCGTGTTGCCCGTGTTTCAGGTGAATTCGCTCCCGCTGACGTGTGCCCAGCTGGAAATAAGGTTTGGAGGATATCAAAGATCAGTGTGGTCACAACATGTGGTGTTAAGATAACTTTTTATAATCTATCAATGCAATCCACACAATTTCGCCATTATAGTTCACCACAATTTCAACTGGGAGCCCAAACTACAATCAACAAATCCAACCTCAAGGTCCAAATTTCCCTTATAAGTCTTTTAAGACTTGTTATAGCAGTGTTATGTGTGACCCGAACGAATGTTGCCAAGCCAAATGCTATTAGAAGTGAACCCCAGTTGCGTATGTCACTGAGTTATGTAGTTTCTCCCATGGCTATTTGGCTCGAATAATATGTATTAGAATTTTTAGTGATGAAAAACTCACGAATTTTCTGGCAACGATATTTAAACTCATTAAGATCGATATTTTCCTTCTAGCACTAATTGTTGAGTCCTAAATTTGCCATATTTAATGTCACCAGAACCCTAACTGAAAGCATAAAATACGTCGTTATTCCCACAGCCATAGCCGTGAGGGAAACCCTCTAGCATGAAAATAAGTCAAAGGTCATATGTAAAATTAAAATCAACTATATGGAGGAGTAGAGTTTTGAGAATAATTGTTACTTACATTATATTGAAAGATAAGGGTTTAGATACGACCCACTAGCTTGAGGCCTAAGCTAGATATTTGATGAGAGTTAATGTCCCATTAGATTTGTAGAATCTTTGTCAGATTGTACAAGATTTATAGATTCCACATAAGATTGTACAATATATTTGGATATATGATACAATTAAAGTCCATATAAGTTTCCCTCTTTGTGGGCTTTATTCTCCTAAATTAATTAGAAGAATTATTGAATCCTAATTTTGATCAATATAACACTCGAGTTATTTTGATTGAATCAGGTTGACCAAAATGGTGCCCTAATTTTGGGTTGGTTTCTGACAAGTCACAAGATTTTATACTACATCCATCAGGTACATACTAACCACTATATCCAGTTATGACATTTCAACAACCACATCCTGTTGTCGCGTCTTTTGGAATACAAGAATCAATTGATTGAGGTGACAACAAGGGTAGAAAAATCAAAAGCTTAAGGGAGAGGGACATGTATTCTCAATTATTCTTTCAGAAAATGATGGGACTAATGCATTGATATAAGGTATGCTTAATATTTATAAAACTTTTGCAAGAATTTTATTTGATTTTTGCTCCACGCATTCATTCATATTAACACATTTTGTCACCATGTTAAACTTTCATTCCAAATCTTGTGAAACTATTATGCATGTTACTACATTAGTAGGTAATAAAGGGAGTACTAAACAAATGTGCAGAGGGTGTATTGTAAGAATTAGGGGCCAAGAGTTTGAAGTTAATCTAATTGTTTTAGACATGTCTTATTATGATATGATATTGTGGATGGATTGATTGTGTAAATAACATGTTGTTATAGACTATTTCCAAAAAAAAGTTAGCTTTACAACCTCAGATGGTACCATATCTCATTTATAAAGAGAGAATAGTACTTTACTTTATTATCCTTTGTTTGAAAGGTAGAGTCAGTTGTATGGGCTTATAGAATATGAAGTCTTCATTTATACTTTATATTATGAGACTAAAGTTAAATCAGCTAGTATTCCCATAAATGTAGGACAAGATTTTTTAGATGTGTCTCCAGATGAATTGCCCAGATTACCTCAAAAAGAGAGGTTAAATTTAGAGTTGCTATTGACACAAGAATTGCTCCTATAATTGTTACACCATATTGAATGGCTCTAACTAAACTTAAAGAGCTAAATAAACAAATTCAAGAGTTATTAGATAAGAGATTTATCTGTCCTAGTTTATCTCAATGGGGTGCACTAGTATTATTCGCAAACAAGAAAGATGGATCATTAAGATTGTGCGTTGACTATCAACTGTTAAATAGGGTGAGGATAAAGAATAAATACCCCTTACCATGAATCGATGAATTGTTTGATCAAATCAGAGAAGTAAAATTCTTATTGAAGATTGATTTAAGGTCAAGTTATCATCAACCTAGGGATAAAAAGGTTGACATTCTTTAAATCGCTTTCAGTACAAGGTACGACCACTTTGAATTTCTAGTAATGCCTTTTGGATTAACTAATGCACCAGCGACAACCATGGATTTGACGCATTGTGTATTTAAGCCTTACTTGTATTAGTTTACTATTATTTTTGATGATATTTTGATTTACTCTAAAACTAAAGAAGAACATGAAGATCATTTGAGGATCACTTTACAAACTTTGAGAGATCATAAGTTGTATACGAAAAAGGAAAATTTTTGAATTTTGGACAAGTCATGGAAAGTTTCTTGGTCATGTAATTTATAAAGATGGCATTTTTTTATCCTTTAAAAGTTGTAGTGATGAGTTAGGAAATGCTAAAGAATGTATCTGATATTTGAAGTTTTCTTTGGTTGGCAAGTTACTATCAGAGCTATATTGAAAATTTCATTCACATTGCTACTCATTTGACTCAACTAAATAGAGAATGTTGAAATTTTAGTAGAATAAGGCTTGTGAATAATCATTCTTAAAGTTGAAAAAGAAGCTAACCACTACTCTAGTGCTCTATATTCCAAATGATGAAGAAAAGTATGATGTGTATTGTGATACTTCAACAAGATGTCTTGGGTGTGTTCTAATGCAAGGTAGAGTGGTAGCATATGGTTCACATCAATTGAAGACACATGAACTTAACTACCTAACACATAATTTAAAGTTAGCTACCATCATATTTGCATTTAAGTTATGGCGATGTTATTTGTTTGGGGTTAACTTCGAGAGATATTTAGATCATAAGAGACTAAAGTATCTTTTCACACGTAAGGAACTAAATATAAGATAACAAAGATGGATCGAATACCTTGAAGACTATACTTTTATGCTCAATTATCATCCTGGTAAAGCAAATGTATTAACTGATGCCTTGAGCCAACAATCACAACGTAAGATTGCTAGTTTTATGTTATACAAATGGAAGATTCTCGACTCTCTTGAAGATTTTAATTTATGGACTGCAAAAGATAATTTAGTTGCTTATGTTTATAAAATGGTGGCTCGAAGAACTTTGTTACAAAGGATTGAAAGATAAAAACAAGATGTAGAACTTGAATAAATATAAAGAAAAGTATTATATGGCAAGACATTAGAAGGATGCGTTTTACATTCTGATCAAAGTCTTCAATTTTTAGGAAGAGTTGCAGTACCTGATGATGTATAATTAAAGTACGAGATTTTGAAAGAAGCACATCGATTAAATAAAGATCCATCATGGGAGTACTAAAATGCATCATGATTTGAAATGGCAGTTTTGGTGGAGAGGCATGAAGAAATAAGTTGCACAATATGTTTTAAAGTGTCTCAACTGTCAACAAGTCAAAGAAGGACATCAACAACCAACAAGGTTGTTATAGCCATTGCCAATAGCTGAATGGAAGTGGGATCATATTACAATGGACTTTGTTTTTGGTCTTCTAATAACTTAAATTGAATACAATGATGTTTGGGCAACGTAACCGTGGATAAACTAAGTAAGTCCGCACACTTTTTGGCTACAAAAGCTATCGATAAGCTGCAAAACTTGAGCAAATTATACATTCGAGAGATTGTAATGCTACATGGGATTTTTTTATCCATAGTATCCAATTGAGATCCTTGGTTTATTTCAAAATTTTGGCATAGCTTCTAGAATGCAATGGGTACTAAACTAAATTTATGTACAGCTTTTCATCCTAAAACTGATGGCCAGTCTAAAATAGTTATTCAGGTCCTCAGGATATGTTAAGAGCTTTTAATTTATATTTCAAAAGCAGTTTGAGTGAACACTTACCACTGGATAAATTTGTTTACAATATCAGCTATCAAACAAGCATTGACATGTTATGGACGACCGTGTTGATCACCTTTATGTTGGGCAAAAGTTGAAGAGAATAGTATAATGGGACCAGAAATTGTTTAAGAGATTTCTAAAAAGATTGCGCTCATTAGAAAGAGATTATTTATTGCTCAAAGTCGATATAAAAGTTACCCAATTCATAAAAGAAGGTCTTTAGAATTTTGAGAAGGTGACTATGTATTCCTCAAGATAACTCCAAGAAAAAACATGACTTAGTTCAGTAAGAAATGAAAGTTAGCACCATGATATGTAGGTCCTTTTAATATTGTGGAACGAGTTGGTAAGTAGATTATCGATTGTCTTTACTTACACAACTTTCACAAGTACATGATGTGTTTCATATATCGATGCCAGGTCCATCACATGTTATTGAACTAGAGGATGTACAAGTAGAAGAAGATGTCACATATGAGGAAAAGCCAAAGTAAGTCCTAGATCGAAAGGAAATAAGTCTACAAAATAAAGTGTGTTGGGACAGCTCTAACCTACGACCAAATCCAAACCTCTTTCCAGCTGGGCACACGTCAGCGGGGAACAAGCAAACCTGAAACACGAGGGGGTGTTCCCTCGTACCCCTCTCTGATACTTAAGTTAGCAAGGATAAGATGATAATTTGATTATTGAGTTGAGAGAGAATGGATTACCAGAGTATTTTTGTAGAGTTTTGGAGAGTGTATACTATTCCAGTGAGTTTACTGGTGGGTTATAGAGTATTGGCTCTCATGTTTTGAGCAGAGTAGTCGTAATAATGGTTTCCAAAAAAGTCCCGTCCAGAAGTCCCCCTTTCCTGTGTGTAGGAGGGGGTATTTGTAGTCTTTCTGTCTTGACCCGCAGCCCGATAAAGTAGACATGATGCATCTATTGTGAATTGACAGCAGATATGGCATGCCTCCTTTGAGTTGACTGGACTGTAGGGTTAAGCAACTAATTTGACACCGTCTGGGAACTTGCTTTTTGGCCTTTGACCGCTAGGCTCGGACCAGGCAAGGCCAGGCATGTTTAATGGGGCCGAATAGACCTGCTACCTGGGTAGGCCGGGGCTGAAGACTGGGAGCTCTTGATGGTGAAGGCCCGGGTGGACCAATGGGGTGCGAAGACCCTTGGAGGCCGACTGGCCGATGCTTTGTGCTTTCTGGAAGCCGAGCAATGGGGGCTGATCCTTCTTTGAGCGAGGCAAGGCCGAGCCTTGGGGTTGGCAGACCAGATATGCTGCTTTGTCATGTTGCCACACGAGCATTAGGCTGCCACATGAGATGCCACGTTGCCCTAATTAGGGCTAAGGTGGAAATCCTAACCCTATTTTAGGACAATCCCCATCAATGCTCCCCAGTCCGGCAGGGTACTTTAGTACCCCATCGGTCTCTGAGTCCAATTATCCCTTAATTAGCTGGGATGAAAGTTAGTCGGGCGGGACCCAGGCCGCTTGGAGGGGTCTTGGTTGCTTGTCATTTTGAATTTTTTGCCTGCGTGTGCGTGCCTTTTCAGAGCATTTATGAGGCATCGGTTCGCACGTCTCCTAATGCCATTAATTATGGCGTGATAATTGTTTTTTTGATGGTGTGATACATCTGTCATCTAGTGACCATTGGATTTCTAAGGGGGAACCCAAATAGTCAAGTTGGGGTGCTATAAAGAGAGGGTCCAGTACCCTTCGTTTTCACTTAGGCTTTTGAGATTTGCAGCGCTTCCCTGAGGAATGCTTGTGTCGCCGGAGATCTCAAATCTTCAAGCTTTTTACCAAGTAAGCCATCCTTCAACACTCATTTTTTCCCATTTTAGCTTCCTTCAGATCCGATTAGATGGCCCAAGATAGAAGCTTTGAGGTGGTGAATGTTGTTGAGGATGAGGCGGCGGTGATGGAGTCCGCCGCAGACTTTGATGGGTCCTGTTTCTTGGAGATAGCGGGGCCGAGTAGTAAGGTGGCGATTCTGTCGAGGTACTTGCATGAGGACAAGGCAACTCCCGGTGAGGTGGACGGTGGCGAGGCCAAGGCGGCCAGTAGTTCCGGGAACGAGGTAGAGGACCTCGGTGGAGAAATAGAGTATGGGGATCGTGTCAGCCGCCCGGACTGTAACATGTCGATCGTGGAGGAGTACCAGATCCTGGCGAAGTATAAGGTTAGACTCCCGAAGGCGAGGGAGTACCTGCACAATAGGCCGGAGGGGCTCTGGGTTAGAGTTAGTGAGCATCACCTGAGGGGAGGCCTCAGGTTCCTAGTTCACCAGTTCATCCACGACCTTCTGACCTTGTTGGGGGTCGGCCTGGCCCAGCTGACCCCTAACTCATACGTCCAGGTGATGGGCTTTTTGCCTCAGTGCCACCGTATGGGTATGGAGGTCCGACCGGACTTCTTCTGGCACACTTTCTTTGTAGCCCACTCAGAGGTTTCTTTCTAGTCAATCAACAAGAAGCCGAGGAAGGAGAAGTGGATCGCCCCAGTGTCGAAGCACAAGAAGTGGAAGTCAGAATGGTTCTTCATCGCCAGGGATGATCTAGCCGTGTTGCCCGAGTGGGGAAGGTCGTGCAAAGCAGTATACCATGCGCCGGTGCAGCTGACTGGGAGGACCTTGGAGGAGTATGGGTTATTCGCTAGCGTGAGCAAAACGGAAGCCCCTAGCCGTACACCGTGGTCCGGGACAACTCTTGGCTGATAGAACAAGGATGTAGGTTTCCTTTATTTTTGCTTCTTATTTTTGCTTTTTCATCCAGCCCAGTCGTCTAACCTTATTTTTGTGTCTTGTAGGTGTTGACGAGATGTTTGCTCGGGGGCAGCGATTGGCCCAGGAGAAGGCCAAGCCCAAGGGGACTTCAGGGTCATCCGCTGAGGCTATTCCGAAGAAGTCGAGCTCTGCTAGGGTAGTGATTAGGCCACGG
>JAUMHB010037867.1:0-10798 GCA_032359685.1 Pittosporum tobira | reverse complement strand
TTCCCTCAATTTTCAGTTCTAGTTATTTCACTTCTCATTGGCCCTTCAATTTCCCTCAATTTCTTGATTTGGATGAAGTGTATCTTGATTTTCTGTTTTAGTGTCATCCCTTTTCCTTTTCATAGAGAAAGAATTTTCATAAAATATTGCATCTCTAGATTCAATAATAATATTTTCTTCAGCGGTCTTTGTTGATTCCATTGTCAAAATTGTAGATACTACGCCATGTGTAGCACAACTAAGGAAAACACACTCGACAACCTTATGACTAATTTTAGGTCTTTTAGGATCAATAAGTCTCACTAATGCTCTATATCTCCATACTCTCGGGTGAGCAAGAGAAGGTTTTTTTTTTTTTTAATGTTCATAGGAAAATATATCAGCATTTTAATGGGGTATTCTATTTTAAATATAACAAGCAGTTATTATTGCTTCTCCTAATAAAAAGATTTATTAAAAGTAATTAACATACTCCCTCTGTCTCGCATTGGTTGATCCCTGTTACCCTTCTCACTGTCCTTAAAACGATGTATTGAGCTTAATATTTAGAGTGAATTAACATATTTAGCCACTTCTCATATTACTCATTTTTTTCTTTCCATCTAACAATCTCTCTCTATTTCATGGCTGACAAACCCTCTTTCTCTATCAGCTATTTCCCTCTCTCATTGACTCTCTTCTACATCTTCTTACACTCAAAATTTTTCATATCTTGAATTTATACAACTTTTCCCATAAACATCAATTGATTTCTCTCTCTCTTCTACCTCTTTTTTCAAATCCTATGAACTCCAAACTCATCAAAATTTCAGAGACCAAATCTTGAAAAATTAACGTAGATCGAATTCTAAATTCTAAAATTATTTCATCTCTTTACCAATTGGAGTAGTCGTTTATGGTTGAAGTAGTTGTTAATCTTACCAAAAGAGTTGGATTATTTATTCAGTAAATTGTGTTTGCTTCTATTCTTTTTTTTTTCCAACTGGGACTCTATTTTTAATGGTGCGTCTGTTTTTTTTTTTTCTTTCTCAATTAGACTTTGTCTTGTCTTGCTCTTCAATTAGGACTCTTTATTTTTTTTTCCTTTTACGTGTGTTGCTGTTGTAAACGGAACTCAGTTTTACAGCCACTTTGTTAGTACAGGGACTGATCTACAGGTGATTGCCAATTTCAAATATGAGGACAACAATGCTCTGGTTTACCGTCAATTTCAAATACCCAGGTGCTCATATTCTAAGTTTAAGTATTGAGCACAATCACATGTGGTCCCCTCACTAAAAGGTTAAAAATGTCCAAAATTATGTCTCATCTTTCCTTTTTTGCGACTAAAAAGTCTTTCCTTTCGAATATGCCCGTACTCAAATCGTGATCACCCATTGCTCATAACAATAAAAGTTGTCTTAAGATTATTGGTTCTAATGCTACTTCAAGCAACGTCATCTTCAGATTGATGGTCTAGGTCAAATGATTCTCATTTTTTTCCTTAAAACAAGTTTTCATCCTCTATTATTGCTCCACAAAATTTGACGACAATGTCTCCAAAGATAAAATAGGCACATAAGAAGTCTGTAAGTTAGTTAGTAATACAGATTGTCTAAGTAAGCAAAAAATGTATATAATAGAAAAAATCATGGAGATATGAGAAAATTTTGTACTTCAAATGGATGCAAGGTATAGTTTAATAAGGGATGTCTTCGGAAGCCCTGGTTCAGCCCAAAGAGAGGTGTCACTTTGCAGTTACTAGTTGTCATAAAGAAATGTATCTCTTCATTATTTATTGGTACAAAAAATAAAATAAATTAAGTAGGTGTCTATTAATGTTTATGCATAAATATATGTATCATTCGTTTTGAAATCTAGCACCAATTAATTAATCATGAACCAAGTTTGTATCTACTTAGAACAAAAAATGTGCCCTTTTTTGGGGTGAAGTGCAAAGTGCGCCTTTGACGCTGACTCTGTCCTACTCCCGACGCGTCCCTGGCGATGGTCACGGTTACTAGCAGTTCGGTGCACCGAAAAGCTAGCATGTTTGTCAATGCCCAAGTTAAAAACCTTTATGCCTTGTCTTACCATTCCTTGCCTTTGTTTCTTACTTGAAAGCATATACAACATCCATACTTGCGTACCCATGAATAGTTTATGTTCTATTGAATGTATACAACATCCATACCCATGAGTAGTTTCTGTTCAATTGAATGTGAGACAAGAATTTAACGTTAATTTAATGTTCCATAAATTATATTTAACATACTTTAATAATGTATAATTCTCTCAATTCTTAATGAAATTTATAAGTCTTTCAGTGTTGAAAACCTTTCATGAAATTCTACAAATTCCGTTTAAACATTAAACATTAATTCTAATTTATTATTATATTAATTTTATCATAATGTTGTATGATTAGTCATGATAGTTAAGAAATTCATTGGTGAAGAGACACGTCCTCTAATTATAAAGAAGATGAATATGTATGTCTTTTCAATGAATGTTTCAAGATAAAGAGGTGTGTGTGAAAGATGTGTACTTTCAAATGGATGTATGCAAGGTTGTAAAAAGTCCAGTAACTTGTCATTCAATACATATCAAAATTCGAAAGCAATGCTTAAGTTTTATTTCTCTCCTTTCTCCTAAATAATTTTTTACTCCAGTATTTAAGATATCAAAATGTTCGGGTACAATTTTTTGCTAATACAAAACGACAAATTACGAGTACTTTGTTGGAACTGTTGTATCTTGAAAACACATTATATGCATCCCTATTACAACATAATGAGGGCAAACACTGCTTTGAAGAAATTCTCTGTTTTGCCATTGTTATTCAAATATTATACCAACAAATAAATGACTCGTTACCACTAATATGATGAGATGTATAGCTTCCTTTTTTCCTTCATTTATTATAAAAACTTATTTACCAATCAAGCCTTTCATCTTTTTGTTTTTCCAGTTTTCGAGTGAGATCTGCATCACTTCTATTTTCCTTGGTATACATGAAAAACCTCTGTGGCAACTCTAGAAAATTCATACGCCTCATTGTGCTAGAACCAATTCCATATATAGATCCTTTAATAACACACCAATTTGATTGCTTGAATGCTATGTATAGCTAAAATATTTAAACTTCAATTAAAATAGGGAAAAAAATTTAAATAAAAATATAATAGGTACGCCTAATGCCTCACCTGCACTACTAAAAATGTTTCTTGATTTTGGAAGGAGAGATGGAGGGGTAGAAGTAAGAAAAAGATTTTTGAAACTGCAACTTAAAAAGCAGAACATTTTTAACCTTCATCCTAGTAAAATTAACATAATTTAATACTTTACAATTAAATTTTTTAAATTATATTATAAAATGTGAGAACTTAAATAATAAGAAAAAATGGACGTGAGCACATACTCGTATAATTACGTAAACATTAGTGTTTTAAAAGATATATGACACATAGTAAATTGATAGTAAAATGTACATCGCTTACAAAACTCATGCTTACACAATTGTGTGCATATTTACACCTTCCGCGCCCTCTAAATAATATTGTTAGTAAAACACTATTATTTTTTTTTACAGTATTTACCATAATTAGGATTTTAAATTTATTTCTTACTTACTCTCAATTTCACGAATGAGCTTTGTAACTGTAAATTTTCATCTAATTTAAATTTTATAACTTTCCAACCCCTATTAAATTCTACTTTCAGATTATCTTATTTCACATACTTTCCATCACCCATAAATTCTTCAATTTTTTACATTTTTGCAAGAAATACATTATGGACTAGTATATGTAAGGGTCAAACTACCATTATTTATTCATTTGAAAGCACAAACTAGTTCTCTTAGAATTGAAAAATAATATTGGCGTACTACAACAAATGTTCTAAACATGACTTAGAGGGATAGCTAACACCTAGAGAGCGAATAATCAAACATAAACGAAGATTTATCATACTTAAAACGTTTATGATTAGTACCAAAGCGTCCAATTACTTGAGTAAAGGCCTATCTAGCACTTGATTGACCAGGTAGAAATACTTAGATCACTAACTACCACTAATTGATAAAACTGAAAAAATTCTAATAATTTTCATAAATGTTTGCTCAAATGTCTTGGCATATAACCAAAACTTCCATCATAACCTAAAAATTTACACATCCTTCAGAAGAAAAAGCCCAAACATGTGCAGTCTAAACACATACAAATTACCCTTTTGACTTGCATTTATTTAGATGTCGTGCCCTCCACGATCGACACATTGTAAGCTCAAAACCATCTACCTATGCCGAGAGAGCAGAGATGGTGGAAAATATACGTGAACTTGATCCTTTTTCAGGCTCCATAAAAATCAAAAAAGCACCAACATTGTTTGAAGCTTTTACTAGGTGCCTAAGAAATCCCATAAAACCCATTAATTCAGTTTTTCACTGTGAACAGTTGAAACTCATGTTTCAGCTTCATCACAACTCATCACCCAAAATTATACAAGCGAAAGAATCAGAAAAGATGATTGAGACAGACTAGTTCAAAATTATTTACAGGCTTGCTACTCATATAAAATATTAGTAGATCACAAAATAAAAGCAGCAGTAGGTTCAGAGTTTCACCCTTTACACCTATCATTATATCATAAATACTACCACCGCACCCACCTACTCACTTCCTCCCCTCCTGCATGTTGCTTGTAGTGTTCTTCAGTATCTGCAAATTGCATACAAGGTTTTCCCATCAAAAGTCTATTTCAATTGATTTCATATCGAAAGGACAGTCCATAGACAAAATTTCCAAATTTTCTAATAATCAAGAAACAAAATCAGCAAGCAATACGTTTATTAATCAACTTCAGAAACACAAGCTCTAAAAAGAATCCATGGTTCTAAGATATTTAGTGTATCCATGGTTGTGTATCCGTGGGCTTTGTTTTAATATCGTTATTTATTAATTTACAGCAATTGGATTGTGAAAAAAGATCATATTCCCAGTCCAAATCTTGCCCTTCCCAACCTCACACTTCAAATGTCCTACAGTTTAGATCTACATACCTATAGCACGAATGCACAGTTTAATTCATGATAACAATGCCCATGACCACGTCACATGGTATATTATTACTGTATACAAGAGTCTCTAGATTCAGGTTCATTCCCAACAGCATAGACCCACCAAGTACACCTCATTAATAAGAAGGTAACTTCTACCTCTTGCTAAAGAATGACAAGACCATTCTTATGGTCCTTATAATCATAGCCAATGATTTTGTACTCTCTGGGTCCCAAATTAGGTTTCAGAAAACGAATGCTCATCGAGGGTCCATACATTATGCAACACAGAATAGTAACGGGTTATTGATTTCAAAGCAAGCTTGCAAATTGCATAAAAGATCGACAATATAAATTTTTATCACATAACCAAAAAATTAAAAATAAAAATAATAATAAATAAAATGATCACCAAACATAATTTTATAATCATGGTACCCAAATTACCCAACAGGGGATTCAAAGCTCACATAAACATCAACATGACAGTACTGCTGGATGTTGTTATTTCCATAAATTATCCTGCTAGTTCCACCCTCCTCATCTTAAATGAAAGTGAGATTCACATCCTATTAATGCAAGAGGGACATGGTCGAACTAGCAGAATCATTGGTGGAAATAACAATTCCGGATGATTATGCAAGTATTTTGGGATCTAGAATGTTGTAGTTGATTCTCTTGTCCAAAAGATATGAAAACCAAGGGAGTCACACCACATTATTAATGAATAAAATATATATATATATATATATATGCTCCACCATATAGGATAATGCTACACAAGTGGAACTTGGGCCTGGGTGCCCATAGCCCCCTTCAATATTTCATAGACGATTGTAAATCTTAAACGCTTAAACTATTTCATCAGACTATCTTTGTCACACTTGATCCCTAAGGTTTAAGATCCATCCCTAGCTACTCGAATAGAAGATACAATTTGACGTGAAACACAGGTTATATAATTGAAATAAACAAGAAATTTAATATCCTACAATTATATGAAATGCTAGCACCATGTGATTCAATGCATGAATTTTGTAGAACACTACCATTGTCTCACTCTTTATTAACCAAAAACTAAGGTATGCAATCGAAGGAAAAATCCAACCCATAAATAAGATATGAGATGGATGGCTACAAAAATGAATGACAGGTGTAAAAAATTTACTTACTTGTCTTAGCATATTATTCTCATTTTGCAATGTGGACAGCCTCTCATCAAGCTCCGAGTTCTTCTTCTCCAAATCTTTAACCCGCACCTCCAATTCACTTAAGTATGCCTTCTTCCTCTCCCTTGCTTGCTGTGCTGAAACTCTGTTCCTTAGCAACCTTAACCATATTGGACGACAAAAGAACAAATTACCATAATGCCACCAACCAAGCACACAAAAAGGGCTAAAATTCATTTACAGAGATACTGCATGTGGGTCCAGGATCCACCTCAGATCTTGCCATGTCTATCTCAAAGTGGGACCAGATGCTGACGTGGCAAGACCTGATTCGAAAATTGAACAACGTCCGTACCTCTTTAATCTCTTGTTTTCTTTGTCAGCTGGGCTTCTTCCTCTCTTCCTTGTACCCTCTCCTGAACCCTGAACCCGGTCTGGACCACCATTTGAACCGGCATCCCGACCGGAAGCTGACACTGCGCCCGCTTCTCCGCCGATCTCTGGCACCCTTCTGATCTCTTCATCACTCTCCACACCTTGACAAATAAATTAAAAAATTCGAAACCCTTAAAAGATATGGAATTAGTACACTATATATTACAACCATAAACATAATTGGAGAATCGGCGTTGATTACAAGATCTTTCTACAAAAATTAACATTCCCCAGGAATCTCAAATACCCAGATGAAAAAATCTAATCTTCTCCACGACCAAGTTAAGAAAATCCCGGATTCTCTTATATTCCAAAATTAGATCATGAAGCTTCTGACAACTAAACATATAGTAGTCCTAGCTCTTGTTAATTTTCTAAATCATGAAGCACAACGTAAACAAGTAACCAACATTATCAAAATTTTTAATCCTAACATGGATAAACATTCACTCCATCTGACCCATTTTGGTCAAATTAGCCATATTTAGAATTAATAATTAATCATAATTTAAAAAAAAAATCTTGAACTCGCGAACATTGGGGGAAATTTTGACGGGAACAGATTCATTTTATATTTTCAGAAAAAACTAGGTAAAGAAAATTACCGTCTTTGACTTCAATTTGAAGAGCAGAGCTGGAAGATCTTTCACTGCTTGAAGGTAAACTGGCTGCAAGAGAACTTGTTGCTGCTGGCTCTGGCATTTCACGGACAAGAAGAGAGAAAATGGTGGATTACTGATTACTCTGTTCTTTCTTAGACAGGAGAGAGAAAAAGAGCGGGATATTATTAATGTTCTTATTACAGTCAATAAAGAAAGAGAAGAGAAGAGTACTGATATTACATCAGCCATAGGATCTCTAACTCATCGACGGTTGAGAAATGATTAGCGTGGAAGTTCGGAAGCCACAATGTCCTGGGGTGATCAAAGGCTGATGGGTGCTGATCGTGGGAAGATGCTGTCCGTCGGATTAGAGATTGATCGTATGGTTAGAATGTCATCATGTCAATATGATATGTTAGATGCAATAAATTGGGGACCAGCATGGGCGCTGGTGAAGTGAACTAAAATTTGTCGAGGTCGGTAGAGTGTGTATTTACTAATCTGTCCTTGGGAGATTTCTCTCGTGGTTAGGAGAAATCCTTCTAAGCCTACAAATTTTTATTTGAATAATTGAAAGCTCTTGTACAAGAAATCACTAAGAACTCACTACAAGATCAATATAATCTTGAATCGTTAAGAATACAACACAATGTCATTAAACTCACAATTTAAGATCATTAAGGTTATTGTTATCACAAAATTATAATAAGTTCTCACATTCATTAAGAAAATTAAGTCACTTTAGTTCGGAGTGTGAGGTGGTTGTTTGTGTGTTGTTGAAGCAATTATCTGTCTTATGAATGGACAGAATAGTTGCGACTTTATTGCTCTATTGATCCTTTAAAGTGATCAGATGTAGTGCAAAAGTTTTTATTGTGTACTCTGTTTAGATAGTAAACGTTATAGGTTGTGCTCTTTGTAAAACTTTTGTAACTTGTTGAAGGTTTAATGTTTTTTCAAATGATGCCAGACTTCTTTATTTATAGCCTTTTCTATTGTATGTATTGGTCATTTAATCACGTACTTCATTATCTTTTATAGTAGTCTAAAGTTGTGACACTCTCAAATCTGGGTATTCACACGTCGACTTGAGTTGTCAATTTATTGATAACATCACAATTCACATAAATACACACAGAATCTTATTGTCTCAACGTATACAAAACTAAAATAAAGTACACTATATCATGGTAGAAATATTATACAAGATACTCTTCACAAATTATTATTATTTTCTACAGAAGTACGCAGCGAAATCATCTAAGCAACTGTATTATCTAGACCTTCAGTTCAGTCCCCCCAATAACATTGTTATCAGTTATCTACATCTGAAAGGAATATGAGACAAATGAGTGAACCCAGATAGCTCAGTAAAAAATACCATGACTAACGATAACTGAAACAAAGAAAATTATCCTTAACCTTATAAGTCAGCAAATTGAGTGTGAACGAAAATATAGACATATGAAGTATTGCCAAATATAACTGCATGAGAAATATAAACAAAAAATAAAGCAGTTATGAATGTCTAAATTCTCCAGTTTTTAAATAGTCATCAGGATATCATTATTAGACATGTCAACATACGTGACTTTACCACATAAGTAAACGCCACCAATATCATACGTCATTGCCCCCGGCCAAAGACAATCATAATTTAGTAATTCTGTCACACAAGCCAATAATATAACATATGTATGCCTATGCCACTTAGGCTATGCCACCTATAATCAAATCTGAATCCGATGATCACATAAATAATCAAGATGTGACTTTCAACTTCTGTAACGAAAGTAGCCAAATATCAACAAGTTAAAAATCAAGAAATTTAGGAATTATTGTTACTCAAAGAGTAGTAATAATTGTTCAACAATCAAATTGTCAACATATATCCAAATTGTCAACATATGTTCAAGGTTAAATATAATATTCAATCTCAAAAGTTTTAAAGCTGAATAAAGTGTTTTCGGTCAAAAGAATTTATTCAAGAGAAAATTATAGCATAACGTAAATGTCAAATGATATTCTTTCTAGTGGAAGAAAAAAGATAGTACTCCTTACCTTAAAGCATACTCCGAAAAGTTATGTCTTCTTTGGAGTAGTTGACCTATAAATTATTTTACATATTATAATATAATCAATGATGAAAATATATTTAAGTATATATTTTCACCATGGTTTCACAAGTCTGCCAAACACTAATTTATAATATAAAATAATTTATATGATTTAAAGATTATATTAAAATAATTTTATTTAAAAGTTTATAATAACTTGAAAAATATTTGCGGAAGCGTAAAAGTGAAAACTTTACATAAATCTTGCAAAGAAGACTTCTCGTATATAATATGGTTTTATAAAATGTACTTTGCAAGTTTTGTATGAGTGTATAATATAGGTTTAAAATTATTTTGTCAAAGATAAAAAATAAAAATAAGTATTATTTGAAAGTTCCTTGTATTACCACTTGAATTCTCTTGCAAAACTAACTTTAGTAGAACTCCAGAATTACTCACAAGAATTTTATGATATCAAGGAAGCACTCAATATATCATGAAGAGAATGGAGTAAGGTGTGAAATTTTTTTCTTCCAATGCCATATATTTATACTAAAATTTTTGTCAACCTTCCCTAAGAAGTTTTTCTAAGAAAATAATTCATCCGACAATTCCAAAATACATTTTTGAAAATTGTTTATAAAACCAAAAATTTATCTCATGTTTTTTGAAAAATAATAATAAAACACCAAAACTTCATTTCATACTTTTTGAAAAATAATAATAAAACAAAAATTTCATCTCATGCTTTTTGAAAAATAATAATAAAACACCAAAACTTCATTTCATTCTTTTTGAAAAATAATAGTAAAACCAAAATTTCATCTCATGCTTTTTGAAAAATAATAATAAAACACCAAAACTTCATTTTATATTTTTTGAAAAATAATAATAAAACCAAAACTTTATCGCATGACTTTTGAAAAATAATAGCAAAACACCAAAACTTAATTTCATACTTTACGCAACTTCAAAGTTTCTCCCAACAATTTTAATTCTTACTCGGAAATCTTTCTATACCAAGCATCTCTTATACTCCAACCCACGTGAATCCTATCACATAGCTATTTTATATATATTTTATTTGTAACAATTTCCACCACTCAATCATATCAAAATTTTTCATACTTGCTCAAATAAATATTACTTCCAACCGTCCATTAATTAAATCATTTTACTTATCCAAAATTAGTCACTTATTAATTAAAGTTCATACGTCACTAGTATAACATCTTTCAATCTTTCCTACTAATAATTCTTCAAGTACTTCATAAGCATCATATACAATAAATTTAATAATTCTTCCACTAACTCCTAAAATCATTTCTTAGCTGACAGCTATGCTATAATACAATTACCTTCATATATCCAACTATACCACACTCTAGATATTATTAGTATATTTGATAATTGTTTCCAACACTGTTGCAGATATTTAAAATTATTGATATTAACCGTAGAAAATTATTTATCAGATATATATATATATATATATAT
>JAUMHB010037856.1:4676-19492 GCA_032359685.1 Pittosporum tobira | reverse complement strand
AGAACAAAATCCATCGGAAAAAGTAAGCGGCTAGGGTTTAATAAAATTAGGGTTTCCGCCGACGGCTATGACAGCCGACGACGACAGCGGAAGAAAAATAATTTTTAGGACCAAAAACCTAAAGTTCTTGATACCATGTAGAATATGATATATTAAAATTGATGTGTGTTTAAAATAACAATTACATGAGAGACCTTATATAGGCTTAATCTACTTGGAGAATAAGTAACCTAATTCTAATCTAACTCGGAATCTAAAAAACCTATTACCATAAGAAATTTATTATTATAATAATACTATAAATATAATAATAATATATTTAACACATTCCGAAAACAAACAAGTAATTGTAAAAGGGAAAAGAATATAGAATTTCTAATTGAGGTCTTTGAAAAAATAATCTAACTACGCCGGAGTCATTTTAGGAGAATATGCTTGAGCATTATTGAATGGTGTAGAAATTGTAGTGTTTTTTCAGGTCTATCTGATAGTTACCAGACTATCCAACATACGAATCTCCTTGGTACAAATTAATTCTTTTAACTGTATTAAAGATTACATGCCATATATGTGTGTCTATGTTTGTTTCAATGTATGATTGCATATGTATTTTCTCCTTCGTTAACATTGGTTTTGCTAATTTGAGTTTATGTCGCTCTTGAAGGCAAGGCGAGCTTTGAGGGCCTTGAAAGCTTTGGTGAGGCTTCAGGCTATAGTTCGCGGGAGGCAGGTTAGGAAGCGCGCTGCTGTCACACTGAGGTGCATGCAGTCTCTTGTTCGAGTGCAGGCTCGAGTCAGAGCTCAATGCAACCGTGCTTTCTCAGAAGGGCAGGCTGACAAGGATTATGGACTCGACCAGTCTGATCCCATCAAGCAGGTTGAGTTATAATAATCTGTCCAGTAACATAAGGACAAATTCTTTGATATGAATGTATCATTTCACTGTCAAAATTTTGGAAATTGAAAGGCTAATCAATGAACAACCTTTACAATTAACAGGGTGGATGGTGTGATCGTCATGGAACAATAGAGGATGTGAGAGCAAAGTTACAAATGAAGCAAGAAGGAGCTATCAAGAGGGAAAGAGCAATTAAATATGCCATGTCTCAGCAGGTAATAAATATTCAAATGACATCAATATTGCTTTCCTTTTCTATTCTTGGTAATTAATTTAAACTGTTTTTCTTCCAGCAAATCAGAACAAACCCCAGTTCAAATTCAAGAAAAATTAAGGCCGTAGCCTCTCCTAAGTTCGATAAGAACAGCTCTTCTCCAAGCTGGTTAGAGGGTTTGGAGGGTAAATTGATGTCACCAATTTCGAAAGGAAAGGAAGATTACAGTGTCACTTCCTGTTCAAATAGTTCTGGACATGATTCAGTAAAAATCAGGCGTAATAACATCTCAACCAGGATTTCAACAAGACCTCCTGTAACTGGTCCAATTGGACAGTCAAATTCGGATCCATTTTCTGAATTTCTTTATGGTGAGAGCACAACATCAAATTCATCCTCATCCCCTTCTGACACTCGAGGATCAACTAAACGAAGCTACATGAACCTCACAAAGTCAACCAAGGCCAAGCAAAGAGCTTCCAATTATTTCTCTCATAATAATATTATGGATGGTCATTCAATTGAGAATCTTCGGTTTCACAGAAAATCAAGCCCACTTTCTAAAGGGTTAGCACGGAAGAGTGCCGATTGTGATCTTTATTCACTTGATTTTGGCAAGGATTTGTACCCACCGTTGTATTTGGATAGATACGATGGACTAAATAGACGTATGAAAGAAAGGGAAGGGCGCTCCATGTTCTGAGTTCAACACTCTGTTGCCTTGTATGATTTTTAATGCTGGGCTAATTTTTAATGTTTTATTTCTACAAGTTCAACACTTTGTTGCCTTGTATGATTTTGGCATTGCAGTAGCTAAAGTTTTTGGTTGAAGGATCCATCACGTTGAACCCGAATAAGTTTCCATGAAAGTCAGTTGAGATGTGGATCTTCTGGTGGGTTGTCCGAGAGTACCTGATGCTTACAATTTGCATGTTTCAAAGATGTTGACATTTATTGGTTGAGATATGATTCTCTAGTTTTCCTATCGATCTTTCTTTAGCCCTTGGGACGTCGCAAGATATATATAAGAATAAAAAATGTTAAGCTATTGTGTAGGTTTTGGTGTGGCCAATTACATATTTTATCTTTTGACGTAAACATAAAGGAAATTTGAATGAAGACATGGCGTAGTTGATTTTTTGACCTTTTTATATGCATATTAAGGTTTGTTAACTCGAGAAAAATTATGTTTGTATCTATCAGCTAAAAATCTTAATGTATTTAAAGAAATATAAAAGTTTTATAGGACTCTTATTTTTAAACTAAACTAAATAAGACAGAATGCGTATTCAGGTGAAACGAATTAGACCATCATCATGATCACCAAAGAAGCAACCCCCCTATGACAAGAAAAGATTCAACCATAGAAAAAGACTACAATTAAGCATCACGATTGTCATTACCTGAATTGATGTATCATAAACCACCTAATAATTACATTTTGAAGTAAATGAATTCCAAAGTTCACTTTTTTACTTTTCAGATGAGTATGGTATATAGTTTTAATAATTTTTAAATAGACCACGCAACTAAATGGTTCACAGGTCAATTTCAAAACTAAGAAGACGCTTGAAGCCGTTCAGGGGAAAGATCCAATCCCTTAACTTATTATTGGATTTGTATGTGGAGATCATGCAACTACCTGAGGTAAGATAAAAAGCTGTAAAGTTCTGGGATTGGAGTGAAATAAGTAATTTAAAAAATTAGAAATCAAACTTTCTTCAAGTTTGAGCAAACAGGAAGACTTTTGCTCAATGGATTGACGCAGTTGCTTCTCTATAGGATGCTTTTTTCATTACTTCATTTTAAATGAACTACGTGGATTTGTTTCATTATCTTTTTGAGAAGATAAAATTATGACATTTTCATAGTTGCTCACTTTAAATTTGACTTTGATTTTGATGAGAGCAGTGTGTTTCTACAATTTTTGGAAGCTGCTTGATTTATGAACGATTTTTTTTTTATTTTATTTTTCTTTCCTATAAATGAGAATTTTTATATTTTTTTGTTATATCAAGGGAATATATGTCAAATACAAACGGTAGACTACAAGTAATTTTGCGATTTGTTACACAAACCGTGTTGGGCTTTGCCTTCTTAACTAATTTCATAGCTGCTTTCAGTTTTTCCGGACAGAGGAACTAATTAGTACTAATTATCAACCAAATTACTGAATTCAGGGTAAATAGAAATAAGAGTCAAGTCAATTTCATTCGCTTTAATCTCCTTTCGACAGTTTTTACCCCTTAATCAAATGAAAGCCATCTCTGTGTTTCTAATATGACATGAATGGAATGGTGCATGGCCAGTCTCAATTTGGAAACAAAAAAATTTACCCTTGTGAAAATTAATTTTTGACTGAAAAGGACACATACCAAAGCCTATCATCTTTCCAAATTAAGGGTTCCAATGCTATTCTACCATGTACTTTCATGGATTCCTCTATAAGTTTGAAAAAAAAAAACAAAACTCAGCCATGGCTACTGTACTGTGATGGCTCAACAAAAAAAGTTAAACGACTTTGGTGCCATTAATTGTTGACATGTGCAGACATTAAATTGTGAATCTTGTTTGATCCTATTTCTTCCATCACAAGCATTACATACTTCTTCTAGTTTTCTTTCTCAAGCAAGAATTTGAAAAAAATGGAACTTTAGATAATTAACTACTTCTTTGACCACCCAAAATAACACCACAATAATGGGACTTTGTACCAACAAAAAGTTGAGTGCTTTTTTTTTTTTTTTTTTTTTTTTTTTTTTTAAATATATCTTAAAATCGGAGTCAAAATATGTTATACTCTTTCAGGACTTTAAAATTGCAAGTGAGCACTACTCTATAATCACTGTTTAATAGAGGAGTAATATTTTACAGTAAACACATCTATAATCAACTACACAAAACGACGCTAGAGATTTAAAAAGCATCGTTTGCTACCATTAGGCTTAAAATTTTGATAATAATTGATCTACATGACTGGATGGCTATATGTGTGCTTGTTTGAAATTAAAGCTCCATGTCTAGGTTCGTTTAATCTTGATCTAGTATGATACTAGACAATTCTTTAATCATTGTATGTGACGATTATTCCTCGTTCAGTTGTTGTTAGTCATTCATTTATTCACCGCATAACAATTTTTGAAACACTCTCGCGATTATAATAATACATGAACAATGATAGAATCTCAAATTTAGAAGACTCAAATATTTATAGAAAAATGTCATAATGTTTTAATTAGAAGCCTTCGTAACGTTAACCAATCTATGAATGAATGACGTGCATCTAGGACACATTTGGATCCAAAGAAAAGTATGATGTCACAAAGACAAGTCAGTAACTACTTTCCTCCATCTCCTTAATTTCCTTTTTTCCTTAGAAAACGGATGTCTGGAAACATTTTGACGAAAAGTTCCTGCGTATTTGCTTAGAATAAAATCAAACCAACCTTAATGAAATGGACCGTGCGGTTTATTATGTGTCTTTATCGTATATTTTAATCTGATAATTTAGCGTGATGGAATGAATAATTAATAATTTAGCTTACTTCATTCACATTGACTTGATGAATAGTAAGTAAATATAATGTCATATACGGGGTGTTTTACAATTAAAGATAAATTTTAAGTTTCAACTTATAAAATGAAACAATGTTCCAAATGCGTCATTTCTATGCATGTGAAGTAATGAGTATCATGTCACAATGACTATTAATATTTTTAATAGATGGAGTATATTTGTAAAAACAATTTTTTTGAATTAAATGTCATAAAGTTATTTGGGAAGATAAGTATTTAAGTACAATTTTGTTTCCGAAGTGAAAAGGAAGTTACTGTGGCATATGAACGAACAAGCGGAGTCGCCATTGGTGGCCTCATGAGTCCTAAAACAACCCCAATGAAATGACAGAAATCAGGTTGCTTCATATACCCAAATTGCCATGCATGAACAAACTGTCATCTTTAGTCTCTTCCCAAATACTCCATGGCAAAGAGACACAGAACACTACTATTTATGAGTATGTATATGCACATGCATATAATAATGCGGACAGAAACAGCAATTAACTTGAAGAATAATATAATTACCAGCAATAATTATGTAAAATAATTACATAATTATTCTTCTTATAGTATTATAAAATAATTTTATTTATGAAAAATAATTATGTAATTCTACTATAAAAAAAAATTAAAATGTATTAATAAAATGGACAGTGTGTGTAGTGGATAACTACAATTCCCTTCTATTTATTCTTAAACAACCGCGCAATGATGATATTAATACTTTGTTTTGTCACACTTCTCATTTTCTTCTCTGATGGACAAATTAAAGTCAAAGGTGGTCCAATTATATTACTAGCATTGTAATACTAGAAGTAGTTAGGAAATGGAATTTATTAACATAATAATCTAATTCTTTTCATTCTTCATATTGTAAAGTATTGGGATGGAATTATTTAGTTACATCTTCCCTATTATACTTAATTATTTTTGGATGTAATACACACACACACACACACACACACACGCACACACACAACACTCCTTTCGTCTAATTTTTATTGTCTTAATTTTTTTTAAAAAAATTAAAACATTTTTTAAAAACACATTTATGTACATTTTAAATATTTTTGTATTTATAATATATTTATATGTTATATTTTTAATATATATATATATATATATATACTTTAATTTAGAACTTGTGCCATTTTTTTTTATAAAATAAGATGATAAAAAAAAAAAATTAAACACACGTCGATATGTATAAATGTGATAGACGAGAGAGAATGAAACCGTGGGACGATAACAAAAATTTATACTTCTAATAGTATAGCGTGGACCACCTGACTACTAATTGTGCTGGACAATTTACTTTCTACAGTTACATACTTAAATTCCCTCCATTAGTGAACTCAAATTACCCGTCTACTCTGTCTATCTTCTATTCCAATGTAAATTAATAATTATGTTTTATTTAATATTTATAATTAATTATTATAATTAATAAATTTAAATAAAATATGACCGTTGATTTATATTTAAACCCATCGATTTCACAAAATTTCATAGAAGTTTTTATTTCAACTTGATTAATGGTGATGCATGCGGACATAATTATAAATAATGTTAGGAGTAGTAAATAAATTCTTAAATTTTGAAGTCTCAAATAGTATGTTTCTCACTCCGTTCCAAAACTTAAAATCTGCTAAAATAAATTTGTAGTTATATGATTTGAAAATATATTTTAAGTTAATTTTTTTTTAAAATCAATTCTATTATTTTAGATCTGGCATAGTATCACAAAAGGAAAGCATATGCACCAATTGTCGCTGCTCGGTTCAGCACTTGAATGCAATGCATATATATAATGGAAATAGGACGCAGTAAAAACACAAATAGCATCAATTTCAACCAGTACTGTGGATTGACCCTTTTAGTAATCATCACGATTCACTCTGTTATTTTGTGTGTGCATGTATGTGTGTGTGTGTGTGTGTGTGTGTGTGTGTGTCTAATATATATTGTTCTGTTTTTGTACTGCATTCTTTCTTCCCTCAAAGAGGAGGAGCACTCACGAAAATATTAGTTTCTCACTTTAATGGTCATTTTCCGAAGTAACAGCACATTTATTTACAAGCATCATGATTATGTTGCAAACTATTAATATTTATTGGGCCGAACAGAAAGAATTTGGTGTTTCTTAACTCTTTAAATAAAATTTTGAGTTTGAATCTATTTATAGAGAACTCTCTTTTATTGGGAGAACTCTCTTTTATTTTAATAATAATTCGATTCTAAATTTAGTTGGGATCTAAAATGACTATCAGGCACCAAGAATTTTAAATAAAAAATTTAGTTGCTATCTAAAACAAATATGAGATACCGAAAATTTTAAATTCACAAAAAAAAAAAAAAAAAAACATCACGTCGCAAACTAGAATGAGTATGCAAGCATTATTATGCTTTCGTTTTGATTATCATCGATCATATCGTGTAATAGCAACCGTAAGATTTATGCTGTTGGTCACGAAATCACGATATAACCTAGGTGATGTGGGACAGTACGGGGACCCTCATAAAAACTCTGCATGCATGACATCTGTGTATCCGTTAATTATTTATTAAATATAAAATAAATAAATAAATAAATATAATTATTAAATAGATAATAGAGTAAAAGATAGCACATAAAATTTGAATTTTACCCGAGTGAGAATAATAACACCTCCGCTCGGTGAATAACACCCAAACAAAATGGGACCCACTGCACATACTTACATTGCATCTTTTACCACGATGGACCCTCTGTGTAGATACATACCGACAAATTTACACATACCATTAATGCACGTATAGATGTATTCATACTTACCGTTGAATGTAGATAGACTTTAACAAACGAGAATAAAAAAACTCCGTATAATTTTTTTTACAGTCATAACTCACACAGTAACTTAATTTCTAAGAACCAAAAATTAAATGGTGCAGATAATTTTAACGGAATCGACTCCAAAATTATGTATTCACTGAATGTATGCGTACACTCGTATATATGGATCTTGTTAACGTTAAATTCATAATGTTCTAATAAGTTGATATCATCCCACAGAGGCGCTCCCCTCTTGTTCACATTTTCAGGTTTAATTTCACACTCTCTCGCTCTAATATGTACAATGTAAGACTACATTTTTGATTTATCAATATATATATATATATATATATATAGACACACACACACACACACACAGAGACAGACTATATAGCTGTTTATATATAAACCAATACTGATCTTCTTCTGCCATTTGCAGGCCACCTTCTTTCAGACGAGAGAGATGGGACACCATTCATGCTGCAACAAACAACAAGTGAAAAGGGGGTTATGGTCACCAGAGGAAGATGAGAAGCTTATCAATTATATTTCTTCCCATGGCCATGGTTGCTGGAGCTCTGTACCTAGACTTGCCGGTATGTGTGTGTATATATATATGTGTGTGTGTGTGTGTGTGTGTAATTAATGACCTGATATCACCTTATATGAATTTATACCAGTGACAGCCTTAATTCATCGGTTTACTTTTGTCTTCTCTACAACTGATCTCATTCTACCTGTCTTTCACCAATTAAGACTACACTTCTCTATACATACATGTGCCTGTAAACGTGTCTTTTATATAGATTTTAGACAGACATAATTCTCTCGCACATATCGCGTGTGTGTTTTTGTGTTAATCACATACATGTGATTGGATGGATGGTGCAGGTTTGCAGAGATGTGGAAAAAGCTGCAGGCTGAGATGGATAAACTACCTAAGACCTGACTTAAAGCGTGGGAGCTTCACCCCTCAAGAAGCAGCCCTTATTATTGAACTCCACAGAATTCTGGGAAATAGGTAACTGCATGTATATAAATAGTCCATTAAACTTAATCCAATTAGCTCATCACCAGAACTACGAGTAATTAACCATAATTGTGAATACATGTACTGATAATAAATGTGGCACCCTTTGGCCTTTTTTGACCAGTTAATTACATAAATTCAATTAATTAACAGAAGTTAATTATTAAGGAGACATATAATTTAATTATTTAATTCGATATGAATATTATTGTTGCAGGTGGGCTCAGATAGCAAAGCACCTCCCAGGAAGAACAGACAATGAAGTGAAGAATTTCTGGAATACAAGCATCAAAAAGAAACTCTCCTTCAATCCTCATCCTCATCTACCCTCCTCATCCTCCAACCCTAGCAGCACTGGCACTCTTCATGAGGGTTTTTGCAGTAACTCACTGATTAATCCAAACCCTAATTTCTACGTCCCAACAACTATTAATCCTCATCTTGATCAGCAAGATAATCATCATCAACTATACATACCCACTACCCCACCATCATTAATCCTACAGGGCTTTGATCCTCATGGTGATAATGATATGATTAATCACCTCAAGCTCGGCGACATGATGATTAATAATTATAATAATCTCAATTTCATTCCAATCGTGCCTTCGGTCCCATTATATGATCCCCCACTGAGTTACCATTCTCAAAATCTTGAGCATCTTCTTCTGAAACAAGACGATAATAATTTAATGATCCATCCAAAGATTAAAAACTCGCCATCATCTTATAATTCTTATCAGCGTGATGATGATGAAGATTCACGGATGGGGCCAAAGATTTGTGATCAGATAATTACTACTTACGTGCCACCTTCATCTGTTGTCACACAAGAAATTGAACCAATAATCACTGATTTCCCTTCTGGTTTATCGTCTAGTTACCCACATGATCTGCACCTGCCAGCTGCTGCTAGTCAAATGGAGTATTGCAACTTTGAGTCCGGTATCATGTTATCATCGTCGTCGTCGTCATCATCATCATCTCCACCATCATCTTCACTGTCTCCTCTATCATTTGTTGTGAATCTCATTGGTGGTTTTCCATCAAACGGTTGGGATGCCTAGAAGTTAATTAACTACTTGATGGACGTGATGCGAAAGGGAGGAATGATTGGTAGAATTAAATATGGGCATTTATTTCGTGATGAATTTAATTTTCAGGGCAAGGAAAGTGCAAAATTCAATTCCATGGGGGCAAAGGAATTATTCTGAAAGAAAACCTAAATGTTGCCAGTTTAGGGTTCTTCAATTCAATTCCCTTAATGCTGATCATTGAAGAATAAATGGGCTATATAGCTGATCAACTACATCTATATCTATTCACATGTTTGTTATATATGTTCTCTTATTAGCTATATTTAATATATGCATCTCTTAATTTTCCAGTAGTACTGAACTGAATAGCTCTATCACTTGTATTACATTTATTATATATTTCCAAATAAATTCATGATCTCTGTCTCTGTCTCTCTTACAATTTTTTTTTTTAATTTTTTTTGGCTGGCATGTAACACTGTTGCATCTATTAGGTCCACCGAAGATCTACTTAAAAAGTAGTCTATGAGTATTAAAATAATAACCCGCTATAAATCTATCCAAAATCATAAATGTTAAAGGTATTCATTGTATTAAATGTAAGAACTTATACTCCCTCCTTTCTTCTAACATGTATCTTTGATGGGGACCGAGGATACCATACATTTTTGGCTTGAATTCGAGAAGCTTAAGCCCAAACATTAATCTCCTTCATTACTATATATATATTCATGCAAACTTAATTGCATCACCTCCACAACCCCACCCCCCCCCCCCCCCCCCCCCCCCCCCCACACACACACACAAAAACACACACACACATATTTACATAACAGTAATAAATGATTGATCATTAGAATTACAGCTACTTAGCTACTTTCCTGAATTACTACTAGTTAGTTTGCTAGTTCCTCTGAAAGTAAATATGTGTTTGTGTGTGTGTGTGTTTAGTTACTCTTGATCACATCTGTAGATACTGGGGACAGATGATCAATAGCCAACTTCATCTTTTCATTGACAGTCAACTTAAATTTTTTTTTTTTGGTGGGTGTGTGTGTGTGTGTGTGTCCTTGGCTGTTCTTAAGTTGTTGGAGGTGTACTGGGGGGTATTAATTGGAAATGAACAGCTCCACAGAAGCAAATGAAAGTACAACTAACCATCATAGGAAACAAATAATTTCCATCAAGTACTAGCTAGCTAGATAGCTACCTACTTGCAAGAACTCACACAACTGGTCGGTCCCGTAATCAACCACGTTATCAGTTTAGCTTGCTTTTTTATGGAACAAAACTTAATTAATAAGATATAAAACATTCTGTATATAGATGGACGACGGTGATTCTAATTTCTACAAGTGTGTTGCCATTAATTTATGTTACTGAAAAGTTTTTAGAACAGATACTACACATAGTTCTCTCTCTCTCTCTCTCAACACGCGCGCGCGAAGTTGATTCAGCTAATATAATATTTATTGATGGAGATTGTTCTAAATTAGATTTAGGTTTTTCACATTGACCCTAATTAGGATAACGTGACATTCCACATGACAGTTCAACGCATGCGCAGCAACGTGTCATCTAATCGGCCACCATCAAGGCTCGACCACCCGCTCGCCCAAAAGCAGCTCAACGCCCGCGTAGCAGCTCATCCGGTCGGTCATCCTCAAGGCTCGGCAACCCGCCTCGCCTGAAGAATGATCAGCCCCGATATTCGGCTCCCAGATAACACAAAACTTGGTCACCCGGCCCCTAAAGGGTTTCGCACCCGCACTAGTCCGCCCAGACCATCGCTGTCATGAGCTTCCAAACTGTGTGCCTTCAGTCCAGGCCTACCCAGGTAGCGGATCCACTCAGCCCCATCGACTACGCTCGGCCCTGCCTGGTCCAGGTCCAGCGGCCGAAGGCCATAAAACAAGTTCCCATACGGTGTCAAATCAGTCTCCTAATCCTGCAGCCTCAGTAGTCTGCCCTGAAGACGCCGCCTTGGCTTTCTCTTGGGCCAATCGTCGAGCTCGGGAAACATCTCGTCAACACCTGCAAAATAAGAAGATAAGGTTATATGACCTTATCTTCAGCTAGGAGTTGTCCCGGACCACGGTGTACGACCAAGGGCTTCTCCCCTTGCCCACACTGGCGAACAGGCTAGACTCCTCCAGGGTCCTCCCGGTCAGCTGCACCGACGCATGGTACACCTCCATGCACGGCCTTCCCCACCCAGGCAGCGCAACCATATCGTCCCTGGCGACGAAGAACCATTCCAACTTCCACTTCTTATGCTTCAACGCCGGGGTTATCCATTTCTCCCTCCTCGGCTTTTTGTTGATAGACCAAAACGAAGCTTTCGAGCGGGTGACGGATAAGGTATGCCAGAAGTAGTCCGGGCGAGTCTCCACACCCATCCGATGGCACTGGGCCAGAAAGCCCATGACCTATACATATGAATTAGGGGTCAACTGGACTAGGACGACCCCAAACAGAGTTAGTAGGTCATGAATGAAGGGGTAAACTGTGAACCTAAGTCCCCCCCTCAGATGATGCTCGTTGATGCTTACCCAGATCCCGTTCGTCCTATGGTGTATATACTCCCCTCCCTTTGGGAGCTTAACCACATACTCTTCTGGGATTTGGTACTCCTCTACAATCGCATCCAATCGGCGGCGGGTCAGCATACTGTACATATTACAGTCCGGACGGCTAACTCGGTCTCCGTACTCGGCTTCCCTTCCGAGATCCTCCACCTTATTACCGGAGCTATTTGCCGGATCGGCCTCACCTCCGTCCACTTCGCTAGGAGTCGTCTCGTCCTCAGGCAAGTCCCTCGGCGGAGTCGCCACTATACTACTGGGCCCTGCTGCCTCCTGCAAACGGGACCTACCAAGGTCCGCGGCGGACTCCATTACCGCCACCTCCTCCTCAACAACATTCACCACCTCAAAGCTCCTATCTTGGACCATCTAATAGAGATTTGAAGGAGGCTAAAACTGGAAAAAGTGAGTGGGAGGATGGTTTACTTGGTAAAAAGCTCGAAGCAGGTTCGAAGATTTCCGGCGATGAATCACTGCAAATCTCAGAAGGCCAAAGGTGCAAACGAAGGGCACTGAACCCCCTTTTTATAGCACCCCAACCCAACGGTTGGGGTTCCTCCTCGAAAATCTAGCGGCCATTAGATGACAATCGTACCTTCACACCTTCCAAAAAGCAATTATCACGCCACAATTAATGGGGGCTTCATAGTGCGAACTGACGTCTCATTAAATGCCTTAAAAAGATGTGAACACAAGGACAGAAATTCAAAATGACACACAATCGAGGGTTTTCTGAACGGCCTGGGTCCCGCCCGAAAAATTTGTGAAAACTCCCATCACGGCTGATTGAGGGGCGACCGGACTCAGAGTCCGTCGGCGCACTAAAGTACCCCACCAGACTGGGGGGCATTGATGGGGATCATCCTAAATTAGAGTTGGGGTTTCCACCTTAGTCCTAATTCGGGCAACGTGGCATCCCGCGTGGCAGCTCAACGCCCGCGCGGCAACGTGTCATCCGATCGGCCACCATCAAGGCTCGACCACCGGCCTCACCCAAAAGCCGCTCAACACCCACGTTAGTAGCTCATCCGGTCGGCTATCCTCAAGGCTCGTCAACCCGCCTCGCCCGAAGAAAGATCGGCCCCGGCATTCGGCTCCCAGATAGCACAAAGCTCGGCCACCCGGCCTCCAGAGGGTTTCGCACCTGCACCAGTCCGCCCAGACCATCGCCGTCAGGAGCTCTCAAACTGTGTGTCTTCGACCCAAACCCCTCGTATTGCCCGTATTTTAGGTGTGCTTGCTCCTACGGCTGACGTGTGCCCAACTAAAAACGAGGTTTGGACTTGGTCGCATGTTAGAGTGGTCACAACATCTACCTTTCAAGTCTTGATGCAAGGAATGAGAATAAATGTACAATTGACTGCAATAAAAACCTTTGAGAGGAAATTGCGACAATCAGTTTGGGTCATTTTATGTTCTTGTTCCATAGATCAAGGTTTGAACGATAGGTATCATATTGACTGAATCGACCATAACCATATACACATACAAAAATATTAATGTCAGAGGTTGGCAGAACAAGGACATATCCTTAAGTATGTTAAAACGACGTTTTGACCCAAAAAAGCAAGTACTCTTCATCTTCCAAGTTGTGAATTGTATGGTCATAATGTAAAGCAGTAATTAAGTTGCTATTTATGAAGCCAAACAAGAACGCAGTTTAGACTAGCGTCCACCATCTCCTGTACATGAAACCTGAGCCGCCATACATCTTAAACACGGTGATCCCATTATATTCTTATTAATTAATCTTTTGTAGACATTTAAGGTTTGGTTAGAATTTATAACCAGATTGAAATTCCATGTTTCAAATCCATATAATTCATCAAAATTTAGTAAATATAAATATAAATATTCTTATATATTTAAAAATTTTAAATATATCTATATATATATATATATATATATATATATATATTTTATTTTTTTTTCAGAAACTGAGGAAGTTCTAAACTTTCGGACCCAACCTACTACTTTAGTTAGGACTCGGGCCCAACCAAAGCCTGAGTTTGACTAGGCGACATTTCTAAAAGAGCAAATGCCGTACGAAATACTTTTTTAGTTTCTAGGATCCTAGCTTTGGCCCATTTGTGCTTAGCAAGTAAAACTTGGTGCACGACCCCAGTTGTGACTCGTGTGTCTGGTTGTGGTTGGGTTCGCGTATGCTGGTGCTCCTCTGTTCTAGGCTTGCAAAGGGATTATACCATACCAGTACCGAATTCAACCTCTGTACTCCATTATCCATCATATGGAGCTTGGGAAAGATATTAAATAAATGCCAGAAAATCAAACTCGAAGGGAAACAAAACACATACCAAAATGATCGACTATTGTTACAATTTGCTCCAAATATTCCCCTCCAAAACCACCACCCTTACAATACTAATTCCATTCCAAATTAGAGACTTTTGCTCCATTCCAAACTTAGAGATAAATTATAATTTAGTACCATAAAACACCATCATATTCTTAATCTATTATTTAATTATCGTTTTATATGAAATTTTACACAAATTCCTTTTTAAAATTGTTTTTAAAATATTTTCTTTTTATGTAAAAACTATAATTTATTTTTAAAAAACTGTCCTTTTAAGGTATCTATAATTTTGAAATGATAGATTACTTGATAGCAAGACCATCTCACGAAAATTTATTCAAATACTATCATACTACAGTCAA
>JAUMHB010037834.1:0-16846 GCA_032359685.1 Pittosporum tobira | reverse complement strand
ATATATATATATATATGAATTTATTTTCAAGTGCACGGCAAACGTCTTTGGGTACACTTCAACTTAAATGACGTACATAATGATTAATCTTTCCAAAAATTAAAAGAGAAGACTAAATTGTATCAGTGTATTTTTTTTTAGTGGTTGGTGTAATGATTACATTAGATATAATTAAGAGTATCAAACATATAAAAATTAAAGTTCGACTCTCATATAAATTATTTAATTAAATTTTATAATAATGAGCAAGAAACCTCTTAATAAAGGGTAACATGATTCATAATAGTGGATAAGCAAATAATTCCGGAAGAGCAGGAAAACGAACTTGAGACCTCTAACACTTCTAGGACAGAGACAGTCTTAAGGACTGAGTCTTAACCATTGAACTAAAATCTTATTGGTAAAATTAATTATAATTTTTTTGTTTATATTGACTATTAGACTAAGATCATATTAGATTAAAATATTTAATATTATCTTAATTATTAGGCTAAGATTTTTTTGAACTAATACTTCATTGTCCAAATTACCAGTGTATCATAAAGCTGGAAAGGGGCAGAGAATTTGAAAAACCTGGATCAGAGACTCGGAATTGATAAGAATGAACTACATGTAACATGATCTGTCAAATGGGCCAAAATGAAATGATGAACATGTGAATCCAAAGTTTCTCGTTTTTTCGGTTTTTCATATGAAGACTGTGGATCAATAAAGAGAAGAGGCGCCATCTAGAACCCATTGGGGGTTTTTTTTTTCTTTCTAAATAGGGCCGTTCCTAGGGCCCTTTTAGTAAGACCGAATTATTTTTTTTAAATTTATTTTTTTGAAAAAAAAAAAAAAAAAAGTAGATATAATGTGAGCAGTGTACACCATAGTGACCGTGGGAAATACATCGCACTAATATATTTTATTATTTATTTATTGCAAAATGGTATTATTTTAATTAATAATATAATATATTTATATCAGAGAGAACATATTGTCTCAATTTGTCTTGTTTGTACACCAATTCATTGAAATATTAAGGATCGCATCCCGCGCATATTTGACAGTATAGCTACTGATTCAATTCCCGCTCCTGAGAGATTAAACGGAGCTCGATTAGTTTTTGGTAGACAAGAAACAAATAACATAATCAAAATAGGGAAGAAGGGTTTCTTTAAGGTCACATTTGGCACATGAAAATGTGTGTTGATGTGAATAAGAATGACATATATTGATATCAAATATCTAAGAATATTAAGAATGAAACATTCTCATTCTCATACCTATTCTCGTATTTGAAAATTTAGTGACGGGAATCGCTTACCAAAATATTATTACGTCATATTTCTTAAAAAAATATTATATAATCATTATTGATTTTAAAAATATAAATATTTATTATATCACTTTAACAAAAAAAAAATATTGAAAAATAATAATTTTAAAATTTTGATCTTTATATGATTGATAACAAAAATTATAAAAATAGTGACAATTTATATAATATTCCATCTGTTACACAAATGTCTCAATTTAATATTATAGATTCAATTATGAACTCTTAAAATATAATTTTATTGTGTTTCATATATAGTTAAAGATAATAAAAAATTTAATCAGTAGTTATGGAATTCTAATTAAGAAGTTAATTTTTTTTTGAAAATAATAAATAACTAAAAGAGTTAAAAAAAAAATGAATTAGAGAAAGGAAAAAAAATGAGCATGAGAAAACAAAATTGAGAGATAAAATAAATACTTAGTGAATAAATTTAAAATTTTATATAAATTATTTTTATTTTAACATGAGACGAAAAAGAGAGTGAGAAAATGAAATACTGCAGATAGGTATCATGACAAATATTTTTAAAAGAGAAAATTAAAAAAAATTGACAAAGTTGTAAAAGAGAAAGCGCAAAAATATAATAAATAGAGAGAGAAATTGTCAAAGTTTTAGAGAGATAAAATGCTAAATTTTTAGATTGAAATTTAAAAAAATAAATTGAATGAGTGGTAAAAGATTTTTTTTGTTTTTTTCAAACAATCATGGAGAATAAGAATTAGAAAACCACACCTTAAGGTGGATATGAGATTCCCATATTAGATGAATATCTTTCATTAGTTGTAATGAGATGACTAAATTAAAAAAATTAGTAAAAACGACATCAAACATAAATATGTTGGGTGTGAGAATGGGATACCCGTTCTCATAGTAACATTCTCGTGTATTAAACATGACTTAAGTAATTATGTTTTCTGTTTATAGAGAAAAATATGATTATAATGTGATTATCCTGCATGATACACTATATTATAAATCATATAGCAAATAACGTTGTCTTACAATATAAAAAATAAAATAAATTAAATAAAATAATATAATTTATTTAAAATATTACACTTATTAGATATATTACATTATATTTAGTGTACCTCTTTCTTACAAACTATTTATGTAATTTTGTTGGAGGTTAGAACTTCTCAACATAGCTGAACGGCCCGCAGAGTGTGAGTACATATATTAATGATATTGTATTTAATTCATCGGTATTAATTAATTATTATATAATAAGTGAATTTCATAAAATACAACTGTATGAAAAAATGAAAAGAGAGTGAGAGGTCTTTTTTTTCCTTTCACTCTTTTGGTGGTTTGGTTAGGAGAAGGAAAAGAGAAGAAATAAGGAACAATTGTTTTGTCAATAATGAATGAGAATTAAATTTTCTAGGATTTTTAATATTATTATCTCGTAGATTTAAGCACATTATATTATATTATATGTGTCTTAAAAATAAAGTTATAACTATTAAAAATTCGTAAATTAAGAAATTTCTCACTTTACGAGAGATAAAAAATTTAGACGACTAAAAAATTGAATAACACCACGTAAATAAGTCCAATGTAAATATAAATCGCATGATTTCATTGATATATATGACGTGATATACTTTTCATGGCGATTATTTTTGAACTCGTGACTTTATTTTTGGAACGGATGGAGTATATAATTAATAAAATTATGTTATTTATAATTGAAAAATTAAAAATTAAAAATAATAATGATCTAATATTTTCAAATAGAGTTAATAGTAGACTTGGCAAATGGACGGAGGGCAAAGAATGAGTTGAGCCAAAAAGTTTTGTTTTTGTTTGCGTAGATATACAAGCTCAGTCATAGCCCAGAACGGACTAGGCGAGTCATGAGTTTTTTTTTTTTTTTTTTTTTTTTTTTTTTAATTTGGTTTTGTGTACTTGAAAAAAATGGACCAACAAATTAAGAGAAGCTAATATCATAGTTAATTTTCTAAATATTAATTTGAAATAAAAGAATATTTAATAAAAATAAAACGATCAAAGACTTCTTGTGGGGTATTAGTAGTCAATAAATATATGAACACAACTATTAAGAGAAGATAATTTTTTATGTGTAAAAATTACTGTGAAAACAAAGTAAAAAGTTGATTTTGATTGGTGTTTCTCATGGCAAATATATGTGTCTCAACTTATTTTGTGTTTAAATGCATAACATCTCATACTCTCCCTTTAATAAATAATTACTCTTAAATTACATTTATGTATAATTTTTGAATTTTATACAAGTATAAAATCACTTATGTCATAAAATTAACATGACAATTGCAACCACGATTAATTTTGAATTTCAACAAATCAAACAAAGTTGGACAAATAAATGGGATTAAACAACAAACCTCACTAACACAGCACGCACCACTGGTGACAAATACAAAAAATTATATATTTTATATATAAAATTAATTATGAAAAAAAGTATTAAAATAATAATTATTGGTGAAAGGACTAAACTAATTTAAACTAGACCAAAAATATTTATTTTTTTAAACGAAAATATAAGCTAAAAATCCGCAAGCCGCGGGCCTAGACCAAGTGTTATCACATATGCAGTCATGCGGATCTAATAAATAGGTTGCTATACGTGCTGTTAGTTCAACCATGTTGGATACTTGTAACTACCAAAAACAATAAAATAATGTAGAAAATAAGGCCCCTATTGGTGGCACGGCACGGTGCCTATCTATCAATCTGTACTTCAGTATCTAATTGGAATGGTGCACTGGTCCGTACCATCAAAGCTTAAATGCATTTTAATTGTAAAAGTGTACTTCAAAAAGAAAAAAAGAGATAAAATTGCGAGCATCGTACAATGAAAACACGGACAAAAGAAGATCAGGAAAAAATAATAACATTTACAGAAAAATAATAGCCATACTTTTATGCTATATTATACTATAATTATTTTAATTTTAATGATTCTAAATATTCATACCCTATAAATAAATAAGTAAATATCTTTATAACAAAAAGTTAATACTCTTACAATGTCTCACACGAAGTTCTTTTTTGGTACTTTTTTTTTTTTATAATAAAAAAATTGTTTGATTTTAAACGGAATCGAGTTTTTGTCGGATCTTTTATGGGGAGAGCTCTTCCAATACTGTATTTTTTATTCGCAAGGTTCAAATTCAAAATATTACTTAAGGAACAACGAATTTATTCAACTTGATCTAATGAACATTAGTGTCACACGAAGTTCACTTACCCTCACGTGAGGAATAAGGTGTAAATATCAAATTTGATCCTGCGATATATTTATTCATTCATAAAAATAAAGACTAAATCCCTTAAGAAATAATACTTTTAAGACGAGACAATTATTTTACACTCTATAAAATTTATTTATTTATTTTTAATTATTTTTATTTAAATACACGCTATATAATCTCTTCGATTTATAAATTTGGTCTTTCATTTTAAAAGAAAAAAATCATGCATTTCCTATTTTTTTTTAGGACGGAAGTAATATATGTCTTGATTAGCTTAGTTTATTTTAAAATAATTTAATATTTATTTATTAATTAAACTAAATTTAAAAATAAAAATATTTTTTAAATAAAATAAAATAAAATATTATTAAATTAAATTTATAATTTTTTAAAAATTAATAAAAATAAATATTTTAAAAATAATTTATTTTAAAAAATAAATTATAATTATCCATAAATGGTTGCTTCCCTATTTTACCATCTCTTTACGGTAAAGACTTTACCGAATACAAATCAAAGGTACTAATGAAGAGACACGTGGATCCAACGAGGCCACCCCATGATACTGATGGTGCAATCGAGCAACGCGCGACAAACATAAGATAGGCTGCTCCTCCTCTGTCCCACTCAACAGTTTTAATATTCTATCAGTTTTATTTATATTATAATATTTATTTTTTTTAAACATTTTATATTATTTATAACATATTTAATTTAAAAAATTTAATAATATTAATCGATTAAATTATTTTTATTTTATTAAATATAATTAATTATTTTAATTATTATTATTTTATTTTAAATTATTATATTAATATAATATTTTATCATTTTAATTATTTTTTAATTATTATTTTATTTAAATAATAATAATCATAATTATTTTTTATTTAAAATTATAATATTAAATATATTCTTAAAATTCTAATAATATTAAAAATATTTTTTAAATTCTGCATAAAATTAAATCGTGGGAGTACATTTTTATACAAAATATTTACAACCAAATCGGGCCCACTAGAAATTAAACCCCTCATCTCTTCTCGCTTGCATCGTTGTTTTCTTGGTTTTCCTGTGCTCTTCTTTGCTCTTTGCTTTCCAAAAAGTTCGTACCCACCAAAATCTGTACTTGCAGCTGAATCTACGAAAGCAAATTCAACATTTTCTACATAATTTGACTCAGATTCAGAAGTATGATCTTAAAACTAGTAAACCGAGGAGGAGCTCCCCCTCATGCCGATCATCATGTTGATGATCAGGAAGCTGCTGGTGCTGCTGCTTCTTATACTTCTGATTCTGCTGGCGGCGATGATGACAATCAGGAGATGATTATTAAGGAGGAAGTCACGGAAGAAGACGACGACGACAGCGACCAAGTTTTGACTCTCGCCCCTCATTTTTCTGAACATCGCTCGAACAACCTTCCCACCCCTTTTCCTTCTACCCCTTCCCCTTCTTCTCAGGTCTCTCTCTTCTCTAGATTTATATTTATTTGATTGATATTTCACTTATTTAACTACGATTAATGTTGGATCTGGTCAAATCTTTTACAGGGTAAACGAAACAAGTCCAAAGAGGTGAAAGATATTCATAACCCACCGTACCTGCTAACTAAGAGGAGCAGAAAGCCTTCTACCAAATTTACTCTTGTAAGCTTACTCATCAAATTTCTTTATATCTTCCTTAATTCTTACTTTTAATCAACAGCAGTACTTGGGCATTGTAGATCGTTTCATGTGATGATGTCACTATAATCTTGTTTGTGTTATTAATTCTGTCTAAAATGCCTTGGGAGTTCTTGATTTCCCCATCTGGGTTAGGCAATTTATTTAGTTGATTTAAACTCTAGGTAAGCATATTATCCGAGTGTATGGAAGCCAAAAAACGAACCCGTGTTTACCATTATAAGTACATTATCATGTCACGACCACTACTAAAAGCAAACATTCACCATTTTAGGGTTTTGGGGTTTAACATGGAATCGAAATATATCGTTGATATTAGTGAATTTCAGGAATTATTGGATGTGATTAACCCATCCTCATGTTGAGTCTAGTTCATGAAGATATCACAGTGTCGGTGAGTTGCTCTCAATCTTGGAACTGTGTTCTTTTTGCATTAAGTAGTCGTATCTTGTGATTTGTCAAATATTTCTCATTTCTGTTCTCTTTATTGTTTATATTATGCTTCTATGCTACCTAGTTGCCGTAAGTTCAATTGGATGAAAAGCTGTTCAAGCAAATTTGGTACCAGTTAATCAAAGATGCAGGATTTGGATTAATTAGTGATCTAACACATTACTTATCACAAATTTGGTCTCAGTTAATCAAAGATGCAGGAAGGTTTGGATTAATTACTGATCTAAGACATTACTTATCACTAAGGCATTACTTTACAGGGTGACTATTGTGAGCGTTGACTTGTTTTTAACTCTTGATAATCCAATCTCAGTTCTTTCCATGGCTCACACTCTGAAGAGCCTCTGCATGTAGTATGTGGATAGCCTTCCCTTTTGCTATTGTTCTTAATTTCAGTAGGCCTTCGGTTACTATATAACCGCTGCAGTCCTGCTTTTTCCTCTCACTCAAGGAACATGGGAAGTGACCATTTCACTTTTGTCACTAGTGTCTAGCCATCCACACTGATTATCACGTCACACAAGACCCAAGTAACTATAATAATTAAACTTTCACACAATAGGAAGGGAACAAGTGCATGATTTTGTTGAATTCTGCATTTTTTATATCTGAGAATGTCAATGATGAGGATACTAACAATTTAACTAACAGGCACTATCTGATTACTCCGGAAAATTTGTAAGGTTAGTTAGCTTTAAACTTCCCAAATTCTGTCTCTCTACATTTGAGATTTACTTTATGACAATAATGACCATGATTTGTAAGGCCCTGCAAGCGAGAAAAGGCTACATTTAATGGGCCCAATGGTCCGGCTCAAGTCAAGACACAAACCGTCATTCGAGCCGAGGAGGTCCAGTTGAGTCTTGGATCTGAGTTCCCTAGCTTTGTAAAGTTGCTGGTTAGATCACATGTTTCTAGTTGTTTTTGGATGGTAAGCACGTCTTTCTTTTTTTGTATTTTTTTTCTAAATTTAAGGCATTATAAACAGTACTATGAATTATGCTTTGGCAAGGATTAGCGGTAGACAGTTTATTTGACATTAACTTTTTGGATTCAGGGCCTTCCCAACCCGTTTTCCAAATTACACCTTCCAAAGGAAGATGGGTCGTTTATCCTGGAAGATGAAAGTGGGGAACAATCTGAAATCAAATACATTGCTGACAAGGCAGGACTTAGCGCGGGGTGGAGAAAGTTTGCCGTTGGACACAAGCTTCTTGAAGGAGATGTTCTGATCTTCCAACTAGTCGAACCCACCAAGTTCAAGGTAAGGTTGGAGTTTGAACATTAAAATAACATTAATACCAACTCTAATAGAGCCGTAAACCAATTACTTGGTTATAGTTTGTGCACATTGATGAGATTCCAAGTTTCCCGTTATTTTTACATATCTTTATTTTATTATAGGTGTATATAATAAGGGCAAATGACTTGACCGAGGTGGATGGTGCTCTTAGCCTTCTAAATTTGGATGTGCCTGCTAAAGAAGTTGAAGCAGGTTTTGTTTTTATACTTATAACTATTTCATGATTATGTTGCTTTCCCACTATGCCCTTCATCTCAGAATGTTGTTATTTTACCAAGACCTGTCATTCCTTTTGGGGAAACTGTTAAAACTTTTGCTTAAATTTTGAATAGATAAAGAGAAAAGAACTCCAACACCACTGAAGATAAAGAAACGGAAACGTCCAAATTCGCTCCCATTAACAATGGTCCAAAAGAAGAACAAGAGCACGGGCCTGGCAAGATCAGCACGTCAGCTTCCGCGGCTAATGGAACAATCTGGAAATGACAGTGAAGTTGGTTCGGAAGTTCTAGAAGGTTCGAAAGTCTCTGGACCCACAGTTTCATTTAAAGATGTTAACAACTTTGAGGACTTCCATATTGTGGTAAATGGGTTGTGCATAGATTCTGAACTGCCTGATCTTATAAGGATGAAATACTATGAACTATGTTGCAGTAAGAGTGCATTTCTTCATAGTCGATTTCTCCCAGGCCTTTATTCTAAACTTATTGCGGGTATAATTGGTGAAACTGTGAACATCGCGGATGCCATAAAAAGTTGCAAAATCACTACCTCAAGGGATGAATTTGCAATCTGGGACAAGTCTTTGAGATCATTTGAGCTTTTAGGTATGAAGGTTGGATTTCTCCGTAACCGGCTCAGTTCACTAAGAAGTCTTGCCTTGGAATCTGGAGACACTCCCGATGTGAAGAGGTATATAGAGGCTAAATCTGGGAAAACTAACACCGAAGATGAGATAAGGAATCTTGAAGCAAAGCTTGTGGAATTGAAGGAAGCGTCTGAGAAATTTAATGCTGACATTGAGATGCTCAGATCAAAAGCTGAGAGGTATGAGTTCGAGTTCCAGGAAGAGGTTGATGCTCCATGGTAATTCACCACTTTGAGTTATTAAGGTATTTTTCTATGAGTAGTTTATGTATTGTGTAAAATAGGAAAAGGGCCGACTAGTGTGGTATAAAAGGAAATCATCTATTTGTAGACTGCCCTATCAACTTTGCATTAAACACTTAAAAAAGAATTTTAGTGTAGTGCAATGTAGAAACTGATCCTTAAACTCTGAAGATTCTATTTATGGTATGCTAAATCTCTAATGAAGGCTTCTTTTAGCTTCAGGTAAAGCAGTATTTTGTAATGTGCAGAAAGATGGATCATATTAGATAAGAGGAAATGCACTTGTTACAATTGTGTTATGCGGCATGGTTTATAGTTGTAACATATTTTTCTCTACATGCAAAATTAACAAACTAATCAAAGTTGCGAGATTGATATTTGCACAAATTTCTTTTTACATGAATTGTAAAACAAATAAGTGGCACCTAATACTTCCAAATGTAAGAGAATGTGTGTGGAACTATCATTTTTCACTGGTTTCCCCATCTCTACCTTAATTGACTATCTTCGTTATTTTCAACCTATCCTTGGTTTCAGATAAAAGAAACAGTTGAGTTAACAAATCAAATATTACCGATTCCAATTCATAATATGAGCAAATTTCGTATGCAACTTCTTTACGTTTTAGTTAATCCTAGAGACTTCGTACCCTATGGGTTCTTAAGAAACACCCTAATTGATCGCCGCCCATGATCAAAATATCCTAATCTTAAAGTTACCTATTAAGAAAGACCATTATTAAATTTTGATACCACGATAGGTACAATGTGGTTTATTTAACAACATTTGTATTTTTAACAAAATGACATTATTTTACTTTTGGTTTTTCTATTTTCTTAAACAATATCATTTTACTATATATTTTACACTATGATGTATCATACATAATATATTGTATTATATGTGTGTGTGTGTGTGTGTATATGTATATATAATTTTTTTTCTCTTTCGAGAGGAGACACATGCAGCCACCGTCCCCGGTTACCCTCATGCTCCGAAACAGCATGCGTGAAACCTGTAAATGAGCTAGCTCCAGCAACTCCTCGAGTAGTCTGGCTTATTATTCTAACTGCCTTGAAAAGAACTTCTCTACGGGATCACGTTTTGAGATTACAACTTTTGATGGCATCACGCACCATTTTCCCAATTTACCATCTCAATGTGCCTAGTCCACACCAAAAGCTTCGCCAATTTGACACACTTTTAAGTTATAATACTGGATATATGTGCCTTCGGATTGAGGCCAAAGCTCTAATTAGCCAGTATATATATGCCCATTCCTTACACTACATACCTATATTCATGCCCTTGAAATCAACAAGTTTCACTTTAAAAAGATGCATCCTTCAAATCAAGACTATGGAAAATATGCAGCTCACGGTTATCCTAGTGCCATGAGCCTCCCTTCCGCCCAACTCTACCCGTCATTCGGCGTCCAAGTCCACGCCCCTAAACCTCCCAGCCAGTGGTCTACTAGCCTCTGTCATTGTTTCGATGACCCTGCCAACTGTTTAATTACCTGCATTTGCCCTTGTGTCACCTTCGGACAAATTGCTGAGATTGTCAATAAAGGCAAAACGTGTAAGCTCATATACATGAGCATGTTCTATGCATATTAGGGGTGTTAAATGAGCTAAGCTTGAGCTCGAGCATGATACGTTAAGTTAAACAAACTTTCATTGAGGAAGAACTCGTGCTTTAAACGAGCCGAGTTCGAACTTGTTCATGAAAGCATGGTTCACGTAATCTAAATGAGTCATAAACTAGTTTTGAGTTTGAAAAAAAACCTGTTTACCTAAACAAACCTTTTATTGAACTTGAACTTGTTCCCAAAGGCTCTGCTTGTTTAGGAGCCCTAAATTACTCAGATTTATGATATTTTTCGCTTTGGTTTCAGCTTGTGTGGCTAGTGGAGCAATATATGGATTATTATTGGGATTTACGGGATTACCATGCTTATACTCGTGCTTTTATCGATCGAGATTGAGAGGGCAATATGATCTGGAGGAGGCACCCTGCGTTGACTGTCTGACTCACTTGTGCTGCGAGACCTGTGCCCTTTGCCAAGAGTACAGAGAACTTAAGAACCGCGGATTTGATATGGGAATAGGTAAGAAAAGATAATAATACCAAACATTCATTTACAACTCTACTTATAAAGAATTCTGATTTAATTTGCATGCAAAAAGGCTGGGAAGCAGCGAACGTGAATAGACAAGGCCGGGGGATTTCATTGGCTCCATTTCAGGGAAGCATGACTAGATGATGCATAATAATGCATGCCTTGCCACTTTGCCAGTGCCAGTAGCTCGTTAACGTCAGTCCAGTGTTTTCTCTTCGTGCGTTATTTTGGGGTTATTTGACATAATTGTCCCTTACCTGATTCAGTTCATGCCTCTTACAATATATGCAAATATGAACTCCATCAGCCGTTTCCCCAACTTTGTCATTCCATTGCCCAAATTGGAAGAATAAGAAGATTATACTTTTTCCATTCTAAAATTAGATGTATTTTTAAAAAAAAAACAACACTTTTTAAATAAATATTCCACTAAAAAAGGTGTTCCTACAACAAATTTTTGTAATGTATAATAAAATAATAAATTACAAATATCATAATATTTTGTGATACTAAAATAAAAATTTAACTCTATATTTAAAATCTATCAAAAATAAATATCTTTAATTTTAAAACGTATATAATATGATCCGTGAGCTATGCAACTGAACAGAAACAGTGGCTTAATCATGTACAGTAACTCATGCAATTGAACAAGCACGAACGGTACTTAATATCTCTAAAGAAATTCTAATACGCCAGCCTAACGTCTCGACAATCTGCAAACAATCACAGGAGTCCAAAATTACTTGGGAGCATTTTTAAAAAATGAGCAGTTGTCTAAGATAATTATCAGCAATAGTATTATTGCAATACATAGCTAATTTTAAAAGATCATGTGAACACGTTTAAAATAGTTGAGTCCAAAGGGCAATTGAGATAAACAACAAAAATAAGCTCAACTTAATCACGGAACAATATCAAATAGTAGCACTATATAATAGCCACATAATTAACATACATAAGCTTAATTTGAAATTGTTCTTGCCATATTACACAAAATAAAACACAACCACGAACACTGTTGAATTACAAGGTAGAAATATAATTTAGATCTTATATCCATATGCGGGTTCTTCTCATCACTCTCATGAACTCGTCAAAGTTGACTTCTCCATCACCTGAAATTCCACAAAGCTATTAGATTCCTAAGATACTATGTCTATACGCAAGACCTGTGAGGTATTAATAAATCCACAATATTAACAAACAAACAAATGTCATTAGATGGAGAAAAGTGTACAAAGAACGGGTGCAGAAAGGCCACTGCCCGCCACTTGGGCAATTACGATGAATATTGACATTAATTATACTAATATCAAATTCATAAAGAAAACCAGATGACAAATGCAACTCATGTAAGAGATTTACTCAGCAGTCGGGGAAAGAGAAAGTGTCCTTGTAGAACTTTGTGTATGTCGATTTTAGTATCCACCATGACATCATATTTTTCATCTGATGAAAATTTTAAGGAGAGTGGACATATTACGTAGCAAAAGTTTTAGCTTTAGTAGAACGCTAACAATTAGAGAAATGCTCTAGGAAAACGGTTCAACTTGGACGAAATATCCAAACGTAGACCAAAATTCTATTAGAATAAGTCAGAATTAGAGGGAAAACTCACGATCACGATCGGCTTCGTCAACCATATCCTTAATCTCTCTTTCACTGAAACTTTCACCCAACTCCTTGGAAATACGCTGAATGTCTGCGACAGAGATCTTTCCCTGTATCCAAACAAGATAAATACTGTTAAGATAAACAAGTAAAGCAGTATAGAAATAAATACAAGATCACAATTTTGAAGCTCACATTTTTATCTTGGTCAATGATTTGGAACGCTTTCGTGAGCTCCTCTTTGGAATCCCTTTCACCAATCTTGGCCGTCATCATGTACTCGAATTCATCATAATCAATTGCACCGCTGCCATCCTTGTCCACATCAGCAATCATTTGATTTATTTGCTGGAATTGGACACCATATTAGATGTTAGTCGTGTAACAAACATTTTAGACTGTAATGCATTACAATGTACCTCTTCAAAAAAGCTCTAGTTATGCAAATATACTCAACACTAAAGAAATGAAAAAAGAAGAAAAGATGATGAAATCGTCACTCTTTTTGGCAGAACAATCTGAGACAAGAAGTGAATGCATCAGCAGTTCAGCAGATAAAGTTTACCTCTTCGGTCATTTCAAAACCTAGTGCCCTGTAATAAAATAAATTTAGCTGTAATATGAAAAACATGGAAACCTAAAGTCAAAAAGTAATTTCTCAATGTGACATGACATCTTACCTCATTGCAACATTCAGCTCTTTGGCATCAATGGTACCTGCACAAGGTGAAAGAAAAAAGCAAAATGAAAAAAATCTCACGAAATATATCAAATGCACATGTCAGGGAGCAGTTGCAATACCAGATCCATCGGTATCAAATAGCTCAAATGCTTCTCTGATTTCTTGCTTTTTCTGTTGATTTAACCCATGATGGCGCCCTCTGGGCTTAATATCTTTCCTAGGCACTGCTCTGTAAAGGTTTGCCTGACAAGGTATTTTGAATAGAATAATGTCAGAAAAGGAAATGTGTATCACATTATAAGTTGAGATCCATACAAACTTGAAACAAATATCCAATCTATCAGTGAACACAAGTATATAGGACTAGAGCTTCACCAAATGATACATGCCAAGATCATAGGAAAAGTTTTGCACCTAGCCACTTCTGCTGAATTTATAGCTTTGCAGGTTGACTCAGATTTTCATGGAGTTGAAAAAAACTAAAATTCAAAGAACATGGAGAAAGGAAGGTCATTCGTACAGCCTCCACCTAATACTAATCCCTCTTAATTTACTCCCCCCCCCCTCTTCTTCTTTTTTCCCCTTTTTCCCTTTCTCTTTTTAACTACCCCTCCCCCTTTAGCTGATTATATTATACTCCCTCCATTCCAAAAAAGAAATTGTTGTCAAATTTTAAGGGTCAATTCACCAAATCCTAAAATTCAACATTCATGTGATTCATTATATGATTGGAATCAACAAATGGTTTTGTGAGTACAACTATTTAGATTGTTTAAAACACTCAAATTTGTAAGGATTAAAATTTGATGAATTCATGCTAATTTAAACCCTGGGATTTTAAGGTTTGACTTTAGGATTTCGACAACAATCTCCTTTCTTTTGTTTTTTTTTTTTTGGGCTCGGAGGGAGTATAGATTAAGAAACTTAGTGCCGTTGATCAACTCATCAAACAAGCATCATGACCCGAACATAGAGAAGCTCCTTATAGAACTGATACTCATAGGAAGTGACTACCTAAATCACTGGGGAACTGATATCATTAGTATCTCATAACTTACATATATAGATCACGAAGTCAATTGAGTACAATATTTACGGATTTATAGTTCCAGTCTTAATTTTCTAGTCAAAAACACATCCTTAACACCAATTAACTGATTACATAATGGAGCATTTAAACCACAATACATGACAATATGTATGACCGATAGCTCTCTAAAGAGCAGTTGGAACGAAGACTAGCAATACATGACAATATGTGAGACCGATAGCTCTCTAAAGAGCAGTTGGCACAAATACTAGAACCGGCACTTCCAAGGTATGAAGGACACTACTCAAAACTGACCAAGGTGTTTCCAGAGCAAACCTAGTAATCTGATTGTCTGAAAGACAGTACGCATTTTTGAAGATCTAGAATCCACTAACCTCGATTCAAGTATTATTCAGTTAATTCACAACCATCTTACTTAGTTTATTAATCAGGTATAAAAATCCCTAATCCAAAGCTATAGCTTGTCAGCCATTAACCAAAAAGAAAAAAGGTTATCTTGTCAAACATAAATAGATATGGATTGATCCATTCCAGAAAATACAGTTATAAACCTATAATTTTGACCTTTTCCCAAAAAAAAATTAAAAAATAAAAAATACAGTGTACGCGAGAGAATCAAAACTTGTTTGCAAGAAATACCAAACGGATTGTAAGATGGAAGGGCTTCATATCAACAACTTACCATGATAGATTATTTTGCTGTATCTGATCGGTTCCCCAAGAGCTATTTCAATTATTGCTTGTTAAGCTATGATGGAAGTTACGAGCGACATAATATGAAGAAAAGGTAAAGTCTTTAAAGTTTAAAAAAGTAATGTTGACTGGAAGTGCTCCGACCCGATTCATATCCGTGTTAGATCTTGTCCTGCGTCGTGAGCCTTCTCCGTACTCCTTTCTAGAAACGGAATATGGGCGAAGGACGATAAATAAAATTAAATGGTTGTCGATTTGATATTGTTTAATTAAAAATTTAAAATATTAATAAATAAAATATAAATATATTTTAAAATTTAATTAATTAATTATATTTTATTAAATTATTTTTATTAATATTTAATGTAACTCATTCAAAAAATTTAAAATTATTCTACCTTCAATTGTATTCATACTCAAATCAATAGTAAATTGAATTATACAAAAGTTTTATTTTAAACTCAACAAACTATACAAGTGTAACTTGAGTAAATTTTACTTCTTGATTCAGTTTAACTCGTTTTCACTCATTTGCGTATTAAACTTGTCTTACATGGTATTGCGTGTTTTTTTATTTATTATTTTTAATTTCTCACTTTATTGTTTTTTAAATTATTTTTTATCTTTACATGTTTCTTTCTATTTGGTTCTGTGTGTATTTTTATTTAATATTTTTTCTTTTTTCTCAATTTCTTTCATCTAACAAAATGAGTCCTTTTTTAATTTTTTTTACTTTTGTAAAACTAAAACTAAATTTTAAAAATTAGTTTAGAATGTTATTTTACTCTATATCCCTTCCGTTTAGAAAAAAAAAATATTTATTTTAAATTTATTCGCCTTTACATGCTTCTTTCCATCTGGTTTTGTGTGTGTTTTTTTTATTTAATATTTTTCAACTATTTTTTCTTACTCTTTTTCTTCCCAATTTATTTCATCTCACAAAATGAATCATTTTTTATAATAACTTTTACATAACTAAAATTTAAATTTAAAAATTAGTATTTGGAACTTTATATTACTTTGTCTCCCTTCAATATTGGAAAAAAAATAATTTCTTTTAAATAATTTCAAATTAATTTACAAATTTAAGTTATAATGATACGTATAAAAGAAGAAAATATTATATCTTATAGTACTCTCTTAAATATAATTTACACCTTTTATGAATATATAAACTAAATTGAATGAATGATAATGGTTTAGTTTTTAAATTTTCACAAATTGAATTTAAAAATGAAAATGTACAACTATTTTTATTTTGTGACACAAACTAAAATAGAAAAATGAACTTTCATTTATTAAAAATAATTTAAATATTAAATAAATTATGGGTCATAAATTAGTAGATTATCTATTTATACATTTTCTTATTTGATTTTTTTCTTTAAAATTTTAAACAAATGAATTGTGACGAGCATTTTTCTAGTAAATTTAAAATGGGTATAAATAAATTGTTTCAAACTATTTTACTAATAGCACTTTGTTGTTTTTCTTTTTTGGTAGAACTAACTTGAATGTCCGGTGTTGCCCGGATTAGACACAATTGTTTATTGATATATTATAAAAA